>CCAG010010032.1:0-19056 GCA_001077435.1 Glossina morsitans morsitans
TGTCTTTGTTCCCTTCATTTTCTCTCCCTCTCTCTCTCTCTCTCCCTCTCTCTCTCTCTCTCTCCCTCTCTCTCTCTCTCTCTCTCTGTCTTTCTTTATCTCCCATGTAGAGATTAGATAATCAATTAAGTGTTTATTGTTGACTCCATTCCCTCTCTTCTTGTAGAATTTGCTAAAAAAAAAAAAAAGAAGAAAAAATATTCACATCAGATGTGTTTTGAAAAAGGTATAAGAGAAAGTAATGAATGGTTTCTTCATATATAAGCATTTATAAACGTGTCGGCCTATAAACTATTCAATTACTAAAACAAAGATATAATTTTCGTAATAAATAAATGGCTTGGCACAAACCGTTGCTGCACAGTTCAGTTTTCGCTTATATATGATAGCGTATAATAATAACCTCTTGGGGTTTTGTCTTAAAGATCTCATGTGATTATATTGCATATTAATGACTGGGTTAAACATAATGTATTAAAATTTTGCTTGGGACTACCTCAATTAATTCAATTGCAACGTAAACATTGCAATGCATTGCAATGCATTGCATCGTTATCAGGTTTAATCATTCAGTTAATAATGAATAGTGCAACACTACGTTATGGAATGATTTGTATGCAAGGCGCGTGTATTCCTATGCATATTAATCTATATGAGTAGATATGTTAACATGTGTGTGTGTGTGTTTGTATATTTATATAGTGTATGACAGTGTTGTTGTTGTTGTTGTTGTTGTTAGTCACGTTTTATTGAATAATTATAAGTGTGAAACTTTATGTTTTGAAACTTGTTACACAGTTCATTAAACCTATAAAACGTATTTGTTTTTCTCACTTTACGACTGATGCGCGCTCCTCTTTTTTCATTTTGTTGTTTTCTTTTGTTGTCTTGCTGTCTTGTTTTTTAAATTAAGATTAATAAGCGAACTTTTTGGTTTTTTTTTGCAGTGATTCAGGGCGTAAAGGTTTATCAAGGTGATCGACAATGCGTTCTAGTTGGTGGTCTTTGTGTCCATAGTAGCGATTGTCTTCAACCGACCACTAACAAGGGCTTGTGCCCTTCGAATGCGCATCGTGGTGTCGAATGCTGTTACGAATGTAAGTAGATTTTCTAAATCATATTAATACAAGCAAAATGATTTGTTAACACCTTTTTCATATAAAACATTAACAGTAAAAAATTATAACAATTAACCTCAAAATTTTCTATCCATCCATAAACCACGAACAATGAGATCCTTTCATATTTGTAAACACAACAATTGGTTATAATATCTTTCACACATCTTTCCCTTTCTCCCATTCTATCCATAACTGCTATATATAGTACCTGTGAGGCCGGCTCCTTGTGTTCAACATATGGGCGCATGCATGGGCAGCTGCCCTAAACCTCTTACGAGACCGGGCATAGACTGTGAGAGTGGAAAGATCTGCTGCGTGTTAATATAAATAAGTAAATCAATCGATGGCAGCTTTTTATATATATATATATGCACATATATGCATATTTAAATATGTATACATATATATAAATATACATAGATTTGTTTTTATTTCCTTCTTTTTGTTTTTGTATTTTGTAATAGAATAAAATTTCAAAATTTATGTGTGTTTTTTAACGTTTAGAAATTCATTTTTATATATATAATATATACATACATATATGCACGAATGTAATAAATCTGAAATGGTGCTAAAAAACATCTATGAATCACAGCAAGATTATTATCAATTTACTTTACTAGTTCTACTAATTACATATTGATAAGAGTGCATATTGCCTTAAATCTCATTCTGTTTTTGAAGGTAATTTCAATGACTTGAAATTATGAAATTTGCTTTGCAAGCAAAACAAACTGATTCCTACAAGCAATTTGCAAACATATTGTTAAATACTAGTTTGTTGTTGTTTTTGTCGATGCCAAAATTACAAGCAATTAAATATTTACGTATTTGTGCAATAATAAGTCATATGAGAAACCTTTCCGTCTTTCGACTATGTATGTTTGTGTGATAAGCAATAGACTTAACGGACTTAATGACGGAAAAATTCTCGCAAAAACAAAGTTTTGTTTGCCTTGAATGTCTATTCGCCATGCCCGTGCCGCTGAATTTCATAGCCACTTTTGCGCATATAGGCATTTGTTATTTTGGCACCAGCACTTTCCGTCAGACATGGTCATCTTTTTGACGGCGTAATTGTGTTTCGTGTGGACCATGGAGAGGCATTCGTTTTAGTTGTTTATAAAGGCCTATGCAGTACATGATAATCGATGTTAAGCGTCATAGTCTTTCAGTTTCATTTCTTATGGAAGCAGATCCAACTTTCTGCGTGGAGGTTATGTCCAGTTCTTGAGAATGATGTGTAATCGATATATTCGGGTCATTGCTGGTGTACACTTGTAAAGGGTTATCAAATAAAGATTTTCTTATACTCTATCCCACGGGAGATAAGTTTGACTTGAGACTTGAGATAAACTCACGTTTTATTACATTGGTCGAGGCTTGTCTGTCCGTCTGTCCAACTTGTTCTCTTGCGTTCAACCTAAAGGCCGCTGTTTTTGAGAGATATATTAATGAAATTTTGTACATTGACGTATTTTGCTCCAGGCATCAATGCAGTTTTTCGACGACTTCCTCTACAACGCCTTACTTTGAAGAGTTGATATATGAATAACTGTAGGTTGGTGGTGGCATTTAATGATAGCCTGCGACTCGCTATAGTGCTTTTTCTTGTTTCTTTTTGTTGTTAATTTCAATATGAATTTTTTTTAAAATGATTTCATGTGTGCGTTAAGTGACACTCTGTGAACCTTTGTAAGAATTCAATCTTGGAACATCAAATTTTGCCAGTTTTGCACATAAGTCTGATCCTACTTCACCAATAACGCTATCGGTGAATAAGGACATTGAGAGTTGTTTGTTTATCGGAGTAAGCCAATGTTCTAACGTAACCTAACCCTAAAGGAAAAAATCCAATAGAGTTATATCGCGTTATCTTTGTGGGAAGCTCACGTACGTCGACCAATAGAAAATATGAAAAACTTTTCGGTCTTTCTAATCTATTGGGACCGTTTAGGTGGGTAGGTTATTATCAATTCCATACGTTATCACTTAACCTTGGCTTCGATCAAGGTACACTTGTCCCAAATTTTAGTTTCTCATCAACAATTCTGCGAAAATCCATGGACAGACATCAGACGAACAGACGGACTTAAATGAATTCAGACTATGATTCCGATTCAATCGGTATAATAAAAGGTAGGTCTATTTCAAGCCGTTCTGCGTGTTACATACGTCTGCACTAGCTTAGTATATTCTACACCACAAGTGGTGCAACCTATAAAAACTATCTACACGAAAATATATTGATTGGTGTTGCTCTGAAACAAATAATAAACAAAAAGTTGGAAATCTATATAATTCTATATAAACTATATAAGTAATTAGTATGGAGTGTTTACAAAATATTTTTTTATTAAGATATTTTTTAAAAGTAATTTCAAGCAGTAGTTCATCAATTTGCAGCACTTGTGGTGGAAGGGTCTATTAAATTTTTGGAAATATATGTAACAACCAGTGGGGCTTGAGGTAGACGAAGATTTCATTATACCGATCGATTCAGTATCACTTTCTGAATGTATTCAAGATTGTCCGTGCGCTGGTCCGTCTTGTTGTCTTCGGTTTAGCCTGCATCTACAGGTCGCTACTTTTGAGATATTCAGATGAAAGATATAGTATATCGACACGTTCTGCCTTAAGGATGAACGCTGTTCAAAATCTTTCGGATCGGACCACTTTTTCGATCATTTCTATTAGAAGGTCTTATTTTGAAAAGTCGTTATATGAATGTGTGGGGTACCTAATAACACTTGCACTTGTTTTTATATATATATGTATTTTTTACTTGAAATCTAATTTAACTTAAATTTCAAAGAATTTTAAACACTTACCGCTGTCTATATACGGTTTTCATTGATATTAATAAGCATATGATTCTCGGAATAGTTAATAAGATAATGAACAAACAGCTAAGGTTTCTTTAACTTCATTACAATTATTTCATATTCTAAGTTGTTCTCGGTTTATTCTACAGCCGGCCAATGGATACGTTGATAAGCGTGCATATACACATATACACATGCAAACCATAATGCAAATAAACAAACACAGAGGTCCGTTAGTGATGCAATTCGTGGCGTATTAAGTATATGCGTCGTATGCAATGTAAATTGAATTCAATTTAATACGGGAACTATATGAGAAAGTGTTAATTTATTAAAATTCATGAACAAGGTCACGGCTCAACTGTGATCAAAAATGAAAATATATGATAAACACACATACCTAAGACAAATGAAGGTCAAGGCTGAGATAATAATATACGTATTAAACGTAATTGAAATTGAATTTCACTTTTTCCATAAAAAAAAAAAAAAAAAAATAAGAAAAGTACAAGCAAAACCCAAGAGCATTCGAATTCGTAAGAATTTTTAAAGTGTTTTTGTTAATAAAGAGTTGATATCGTTTTTGTTTATATAAACTCTTGACTAATTGAGACGAGTTTTATCTATAACGTAATCGTTTTTGGGGAGGGAGAATGGGTTTACACTACTGGGTTCAACTACTTAAGTGTATATTTCACCGTTCAACCAAACCAATGCCATTATTACGTATGACTCGTATGGTGCCAGTCAGCCAGTATGACTTTATTTTGTGGTATACAAGCATATATTTATTCGCATTGAGGGCACAAAACATGTTGTACTCTTGACACACAGTATAGAGCTTGTAATCTCGATACTTAACAGCCTTTACTGTCCCATTCATAATATATTTATGTGAACAAAACTATTTGTGTTTTCTGCATTTTGGTGTATGTATGTGTATGTATGTATGTATGTGTGTGTGTGTGTGTGTGTGTGTGTGTGTGTGTTTGTGTGTGAATGTATAGCCAACATTATAACCATAACGATTAAGCCACAATTTCACTAACAACTAGCCGAGGCAATTCTACATACTTTTGGAAAAGAATTTTTGTTTTTCCTCCTTCCGCCCAGTCCTCCTGCAAAAAAAAAAAGAAACATTATCCACAATTATCAGAGAACGTTTTTAATGGCTCACATTTAAACCCATTTGCATGGTAACGCTATCTAAAGCCATAAATATATGAAAAGCCAGAACAGAACTTTTTGTTTGTTAGATACGAAATCAACTGGATATTAGCTTAAAAACAATTGCTTTTAAATACAATAAAAAGTCATTCAAAGAGTGTAAGAGAGAACAAGAAAGAATTTATACCTTTTGGTGTCCAACACTTCAGAGTTAACGCTTGTTCTTTTTTTTTTTTGTTTTCAAATAAATCTACGTTGCAAACCTAAAGAAAGTTCCTATCATTTGGTAAGCGCTTAGTAGTGGTAAGGAGTGTAACATGCTCTGTAATGACTGTCAACGTTTTCTCAATCTCGGTGGTCATCCAGCAACTGTAGATAAGATACACTTCTGATTAAAATTCATATCGATTTTTTTTTTTTTGTCCCTTGCGATTATTTGCGGGCTGACGAAATGCGACAAAAAATATGTAGTAGTGTTATGTGTATTTAATAAACTTAAAATATATGCAATAAGTGCTCGCAAGTGTTCTGATCAGTGCCTTCCATTGGTGAAAATGATAAAGTTATGTAAAGTATTAACGTAAGCAACGGTTAAATTCGATGATTTTGACCTTTCTCTACATAAAGTAACGGTTTTCCATGTAGTATTATTGAGTTGTTTCGCGTATACAGACGCTAAACATGGAACGCTCAAAATTGCATTTTCGACATTCACATTGACAAAGAGCGGCCCAGAAGAGCAAAAAAGTTCGAAGACCATGAACAATGCAATACTTAGTGGACGAAAACCCAAACTCAAACACTCAAAGAATTTTCGAACAGCTTAGCAGTTGATGAATCAACTGTTTCTACACATTTACACGCGAATTGACAGAAAATGCCGTTTCAAACCGTTCCAATATGGCGGTTTCGTTGCTTGCCAGGCAAAAAAAAGACGAGTCTTCTTTAGCGTATTGCGACTAGCGGTGAACAGTGAACAGCACAATACGTCATGGGCTAGTCCAGGACAGCCCTCCACACTGACACCGAAGCGGAATATTCATGGCTAGAAAGCTTTGCTGTGCATACGGTGATATAGGCAAGACATAGCGTATTATGAGCTGCTAAGACCCGAACGAGATTATTTCTGCAGATGTCTATCGACGTCACTTCAACGATGTATAGTTGCAAAAATGACCAGGAATGGCGGTCAACAGACGCCAAATCATCCCTTTGCTCGACAACGCTCGGACAGGCGTTGCAAGGGTTGTCCAGGATACACTGTTGCTGTTCGAATGGAAAATTCTGCCGCATCCATCGATGCAGCATGACTTGATTGGCATGTAATTGCGAAATACTGAAGAGGTGCGAGCATGGGTCGATAATCGAATCGCTGCCGAACCAATATCATTCTTTCGGTGCAGGGTATCGCCGTGTTGCCAGAAGGGTGGGAAGAATGATGGAAAATATTTTGATTAATATACGAAATCTTTCTCAATAAATGGCTTTTTCAAGTGAACCAATTATCAAAATACATGCGAGCAACTAGTGCAGCGCGCAAAAATTCTTAAACTTGTTATGAAAACAAAGAACGCATGATTACGTTACGTGCATGCGGAATGAAGTTCATACTTGATTAAATGAGTTCGTAAACACGGATTATTACCGCTTTTATGTAAAAAAAAACATATCTAAAGGACTTGTGTGTGTATAAGAATAACTTTTGAGTTTGGTTTGTGGGCTGAAAATATCATTTTTGAACATGAAATTGGTATTACGCTCAATAGTCACCTTCAAGGCAGAAAACTATAGACTTATGATTACTGATTTTTTGTGACACAAAGTAGACGATTTCGGCTTCGACGGTATGTTGTGGTTTTAACGATATGCAGCAACAAGTCATGTACCTCGTGGCACCATCAATTTAAATTTGATAGATCAAGTTCAACGATCATGTGATCTGCAAAAGTACAAATGAGAACTTACCACAAAGATCAATGATCTGCGCCGTCAATAGACAAGAAACTGAGACAATCTCGGAAAAACACCGACAATTTTTTCTTATATTTTATCGGTCGGCCTATGTGACCTTGCCACAAAAGCAAGGACTTTTCAGTCTTGGGTCACGCTAGAGCATAGAAAGAGAGAATTACTTCAATAAACTACAAGCTCGCAATGGTTTTATGAATCAAGAAAGCTCGTGTTGTTGGCGAGATAAGAGCATATATGCAGGATTGAAGATTTAATCTGGAGGAGGTCATGTACATGAATTATATTACAAATTATATTACAAATTAAGAAAAAAGATTCTTATATATGTAGAGCACTTTTTCCAATAACCTTATATTTCCACTTATTGCGGCCGTAATTGTTCGACCTCCGGCCCTGCGGCATTTAGGCAAAAGAAATTTACGACCCATATTTTCCCTTTGTACTTGCTTTCTATTCTGGAAGTTCAGCAGAGAATGAAATGACCGTTAGTTTCAATATGCCAGGAGCACACGTGGTATTAGACCCTTTCGGCCAAATTCATATATTTTTTAATTGATCATTAAACGTGAGAGAACGGTCGCGCCTTCTTAGCGTAGTAGTCTATAGTCATTCGGGTGGCAACTTTCGGTTATTTCTTTCTAAATCTAAAGCTAACGTTCTACAGCCTAGATTCAACCCGCTTGGCAATAATAACTGATGCTTGGCGGTGCTTTAGTCTAAATTTCGTAAGGAGCCTTAGCTCACTTTGATTATAGTATTTTTCATCTTTTATTGTTAGTTTTAAGCACCTTTGTCATCTATTATCAAATGTTTCAGATTCTTGTTGATGTCGTCACAATCGATTTAATTCAGGTTTTGGACAATATACGGCTTGCTCCTTCTAAAGAGACTTAAAAGAAACAAAAAAAAAAAAAAAAAAAAAAACGAATAATAAAGATAAAGACAAAGGCAACACAAAAAGCAAAGAGTTTATGGGTTAAGGACTGGCTAAGGCACTAAATGTAATGAACGAATTTGCATCGTCCATCTAGCGCCAATGGTCGCCAAAATAAAATTTGATTATATGTATTCTCATATTTAAATGAACACATAGCCTGCATTGCGTTGCTGGGGTAAAAATCCTACAAAAAAACCAGCACTTCGTTTGCTCGACGCAATACGTTTACGTGTGTGAAACTTGTTGAATATGGTTTGTGGTTTGAAACATGGTGAAGAATATTCTTAAAAGCAATTTATTTTTTTTTTTTTAACATGACCAAGCACTCAGCGCACGTCTCATGTTCGTGTATCGCGGTGACGGTGAGAGGTGTGTGAGGAAAGGTGTGGGGAGGTGATGCTCGCAGCCTGGTAAATGTTTGTTTATGCCGTTATCGACTGAGCTACGACCTATAGCTACGACTGAAGACAATTCTCTCGCGTTTGAGATTTAAACCCTTGAGCACTGACTTGATAGTCGCAATTCTTACGTATTCGGCTGCTCATGCGAATTTAAGGCGTTTCCAGAATCTATTCACAAAACGTGCTCTGAAGGTGAAATATTGTAAAAGAGTTGATGTCAATACCGACTTTAGAAATTATGCACAAAAAGTGATTTAATCGTTAGGTTAAGCTTTGACTTAGGTATGTCTTGAAGTGAAACTATTTCGAAACCGTTCATATAAATTGATTTCAAGAATTGTCAGTAAATAAATCTGAGGGCCAGAAATAAATTTAGATTAGAATTTGTCTATGAAAAGTGCTTTGATTCCTTGGTGATCGCTTGACTTAAGCTTATCTAAGCTAAGATGAGACTTTAAGTGAAAGCTATTCCGTCTAAATGTTGATGATCATGGTGATTTTATCTGATGCTTGTATATAACATTTTAAGGAAACTATGGTGCTCTGTATTTTATGCTGCAGTTGTTCAGTTGCCATATCCTACGGAGTTAACATATACCATAACTTAGACTAGAGTTCTAAAAACCACTTACAAGACATTGTAAGCAAGTACGCCAGACATATTTCTAACACATCTTTGTGAACTAATTACACAGAGAGAGTCATAGGTTTATTGGTACAACAAACTTGTTATAACTAACATTTTGTAGTATAATTTTACTGCAGTGTAAGGATATATTAATTTTGTGCGGGTGCATGCAACAACCAGAAAGGCATGAGATAGATCTACCTTTTAGTATTTTCTTAATCGATCCAAGTTTGTCTGTCCGTCTGTCCGTTTTGGTTGTTTGGCTGTAATTTTTGGGATATTTGGGATATCCCGACACGTTTTGGCCCATGCTTTTGGAGCGCTGTTAGGAATCGTTAAAATCGGACAACTTCTTCGACCACTTCCCATACAACACCTTATCTTGAAAAGCCGTTATATTAAGGGAAGTGGTGTAGCGTGTTTAATGATGGACCAAATCCCACTACAGTGTTGTTGTTTATTAATAAAATATTGAACGGTTCTAAGGGTTCCGCATAAATTGATTTTAAAAGTTGTCTAGAAAAAGTTCTGTAATGGTGAGAGTTATTTAAAACTATGTATGTATAGTGAGGAACCGCCACAGAGCACGTCGTTAAGCATCAACTGAACACCTGACCTAACCAAAGTAGCTCTGAAAAATCTTTAACAAGAAAAAAGATATTTTGGATGTGAGAGCCAAAGCTCGTTTTCGTCCATTACTTTGCTTTAGGTTATCTTTACGTATTCTCAGTTTGTTAGGTTGCTCTACGTTAGCATTCAGGATAGTGTTGCAGGATGACATGTGCATGGAAGTGTTGTTGCATTCGAAGTTATATCAGACAATTTATTAATAATTAAATCGCTTGGCAACGACAATCGTATCAGCGGAACTTATCTTTGGGGGAAATTGCATTTATCTAGGAGCTTAGCCCTTAGTTGTTGAGTTACAGAAAAAAGACTGCGTAGTTAGACTAAGAAAAGTGACCATATAGGCAGACAAAGTCTTTAGACTGTAGGAAGAAATGGGTCAGTACGAATTTAGTGAAAATATGCGTAGAACTGAAGCACTGCAGGCCTCATTCTACTTAAATAAAATATGTATTTAGAACTATAGAGGTTAGACCATGATATCGAATTAAACTTGTATTGGAATAATTTAGGGTAATAAGAAAAGATCCTAGTAAAGAGATTTACAAGCTTAAACTTGACTTGGAAATTGAAGGTAAGCCCACTAAACGTAGCCCAGGAGTATACTGACGAGCTTACGCCTGGCATTAGCAGACGAATAGCCGTAGTTGGCGTTTACACAAAAAAATTTGATTCTTTTCTTGCCAAACCCCGTCTGCTACTGGTTGCTTATCGCTTATACATACGTGCAGTATCTGACATTGAAACTTAATGATAGATCGAGGAAATGTTGTCATCGCCGCCAGCTCTCAATGCGTTGCAGGTGAATGGAGCCATTTTCATTTCCCATTTTTTTTTGATTATTTTTATTTTGCAAATTGTTTTGCATATTAATTTATAAAATTTCGTAATTAAAATTTCTTTCGACACAAACCTAATTTCCAAAATACGTCTTGGCGCGCATACAGACACACACTTTTAATAATAAAGTTTTCTATCTAATTAAAAATATCTCAATGAAACGTCAACATCATCGCTTTTATGTTTCGTAAATAATTTTTTTTTTTTTTTTTTTTTATGAAATAAGCCGGAAGTGTTGCTTTACTCAACATCATTACCAAGAGCATATCTTCTTCAACTCTTTTCCTTTCGTTTTTTTTTTTTATTTATTTATTTATTTTTTTTTTTATTTGGAGACGTGGTGTAAACAGGAGTTTGGTGCGTGTTTTCATAGCGAAGCAACATTAAAAACTTTAGAACTCATTCATTTGATATTTGTTCGGAGAGAGTAAACAAAAAATCGTAAAAACTTTTTAATGAGCTTAAAAGTGTGCACACACACACACACACACGCACACGTTGTTCACAGTTTGAATGCGGCAACAACAACAGTAATCAGTAAAGTATTTTATATACTATTAAGCAAAAACACATACCTACAAACATAAATACATATACAGATGTATCTATGGTATCGTGTATGTGCGCGAATATGTGATTATGTGTAGACCTCGAATATGTTATTTATTTAATTATGTCGTCAAAAAGAAGAAAAATGTATTATGATTGCTTTAATTAAGACCACTGTCTTAATGGCTACAGATAATAGTGATGTATAGTGATGGCCCAATGAGCGCTCTATGCAGTTTGCTTGTCAAACTTTTAAAGAATTCTTATTAATATTCGTTTGCTCTCATTGAAATAAAAATAACTTTTGTTGTTGTTGTTGTTATTTTAGTTATCACATATTCGAAAATTTTAGAATAAAGTCATGCGAGAATGCTTTGCTCACTTTAAAGCGAATTTTGAATACGCTTCACAAGCTCTTTGCCAAATTATGGGTCCTTTTTTAAAAAGGGGCGCGGAATGCCAAAGAAAGAAAATTGTAAATTTTATTATTGTACAGATGTTAAGCTAGTACGTATGTATTCAATATATAGAACGATTACTGAAAGACTTTTATTATACCATTTTTATTAAGCCGATCGGTTCAGAATTGCCTTGGTAAACCGATTGAAATATGTTTGCGAGTCCATGTATATTTGCCGTCAACCTACAGATCACAATATTCGAGACATTTTGTGTGAATTTAGTTGTGCCGACATGTCAAGACGGATCCTATTAAAAATATTAGATTGGATCGGACTACTTTATGATCATTCCCTGTGTTACACTATAAGCTCATAAAGCTTTAATTTTAAAGTTAGTATTTTGGTACACTAAATGAATGTGGGAGAGTTGAATGAGATCACTTTTTGAACGGTCGCTCAGCATAAATGCTTTTCGAAAAAAAGAAACCTTTATATGGTAAAAAGGATCAGCTTTTACTATTTTACGTGATACAACTTTCTCCAAAGTAGTGATTATTCGTCTTAAGTTGTTGTGCTAACTTTGGGCGAAACTCACCATTCGTGTGCTAACAAGACATAATTTTTACCGGAGTAACATAAGCTCACGTTATATGTAAATACTAAAAAACAGGGCACCAAAAAAAGGAATTTCGATACCTCATAATATTGAGTGGGCAGAGAAGGTACTATAGGAAATGCTTTCTCTTTTTTCTTACAACAACAACAAGTAACACAAACAACTGCACGGATATAACCGCTATTAGAAGCACTCACAGTGTTATTAAAAAGGTAGGAAATAAATTCATTTGAAAGGGGTCGTCCATTATACACCCTACACCACCCCACAATTATTCATATAAGAGGTTTTTTTTTTTAAAAAAAAGCTATACATCGGAAGTGTTCGAACAATTTCAAAATATCTTAAAAATTGTGAGCTGTAGGCTGAAGACTAGAATGCAAAACGGATAGAAAGTGATTCGGAATCGATCGGGAGAATAGTAGGTGAACTCGTAACACTTGCTAGACTGTGGCCCGCTCTTTAACTGTTCCTGTTCCCGGACTTCTTTCTGACCGTCACCGTGTTGCACGTATAAGAGACACCTATGAGTGGTTGATCTTAACAAAAAAAAAAAAAAAAAAGAAGTAGTAGAAGGATATGAAAAGTTCTTTTAAGAAGCTTCAACCATTTTTTAATAAAAAGTATATCTCGAGCTTTGCAGTACTATGCCTGCTGCCCATAACGCGTACTACATGAAATGGCAAATCACCTCAGCCTATTAAAAATGGGAGTAAAAACACATCAAGCGATGAATGCATCATATTTCGTCTTCATGTCTTCATGTCTTAGCATGTGAAACGTGTCGTGCAAAAGCAATCGAACTAAACCGCATAAATCTTTTCTTAAATTTATGATTTCTTATGAATATTTTTTCGTTAATTATTTTAAGTGTAAAAAATGGCTTAAATATATGCTAACGATTTTTTTTTTTTTAAGTAAGAAACTTTGCATTACTTGAGATTTTTTTCAAGCAGATGCCAAAACTTTGAATTGCATATCTAATAAGATTAACATAAATGCAAAAGTACGGACGGGCTTATGCGCGTTCAAGCAAACGGAAAATGCAAAGAAAGAAAACAAAAAATATAAAAAAGTATTTCTTTGTTTGTTTGGCAAGACAAGAGAACTATGATTAATTACAAAATATCTAATGAGCTTTTAAATAACTTGAATGCAAAAGAAGTGAAAATTGTAGTGAAAAAGAAAAGAAGAAACGCTTACGACGATTTCTAGACACCCATCGCCTACATATAAAACTTGTGAAGAGTTTTTTTATTTAACCTTGATGTACCGTTATGATAAACGTACTGCGTTTTTATGGATGAACGATGCATTGCGTTTTATTTAACCTCTTCAGGGAAGATTTGATAAAAAAAGGATAACATCCACATTTATGATCACTGAGTGTTAGCGGTAATCTATGAGTAAAGTGGGTTCACACATCCCTGGATATACCGCAAGCTTCAGCAGAGACATTTTAATGTTTTCCTGATTGAAGGGAATACGTGGGGTTAACAGTAAATTAATTTAAAAGTTGAAAAGCAATTCTCTTCTAAAATATTCGATGGACTTTCCGATGGACGATCCGACTTATCTACACTCTACACGTCGCAGCACTGTGTCTTCAATGACACCATATCGTGTACTATCAGCTGTAGATTTTTGATACATCTCAAAGATCGAAAGGTATCCTCCTTGGGAGGCTTTGCCCCAAGTTCTGAAAGTCCAATTCTTTGGTTTGGATTTGTTATACCGTTTATCTCTACGTTTACTTCTAAACGGTATAATTATTTCAAAAATTATTTGAGATTCTGTCGGTTTCTGATCATGTGTGGCGAAGGGCTAAGGGAATGTGTCTCGTTCTTTTCACCAATGGCTTGTAAGAGTTGAAACGATCCACTTTTAGAAAGTCAGAAACTCGTAAAAGAGGCGAGAAGAAGATGCGATATGAATGGAAATATTCTTAAAATCTACTTTTTCGATATCTTTCTTAGAGTTCTATAGCTCTGAAGAGGCGAATTTCAAGCTAGCTTGTAGCGTAGTTTTCAATTGTGGGTCGATGACATATGAATTTTTCTCGATGGCGTATCTCAAATTATATATTTGTACCGCCGATTCAAGAAATGATCGTTCGTGTTTGTGTTAGGTAACGTGAGCCAACTTGATAACGAAAACCCTAAATCCACTGAACCGTTTTGCCGTTAACCCAGTAAATCATCTGACTTCTTCTTCTTCTTGCTGACTCGGAGAAGAATAAGAGGAAGGAAATGAACCGTGAACCGGTGTGACAGATTTCTTTCGATTTCCGTCTCAAGTTGGATTTTGCGGCATAGAAAAATTGTATGAAACTCTAGAGGATAATTAATAAATCAATTCATAATCTCATGCTGGTCAGGGATGCTACCTGCAGCTTACGCAATCTTTAATGCATATTTTTTAAGTGTTGCCAGCGGAGTGGTGGACATCTTGTCAAATTCGTCATGTATGTAGGCATCGACAGCAGCAAAGAGAGTCAAGGTTTGGCAAAATTGAAAATGAAGAATGGAAGAAAATCAGTAAAAAAAGCCATTCGGTTCGTGTTTCTTCTCAACTGTTTCTTTGCGCGAAACACTGAACATTTTGCGAGCAATTTATTTAATGCAGAATTCTTCGACGACTCATGGTCTTTTCCATGTGTACTCTGGAATATAGATTAAAGAATTTGTTTCAAGTTTTCTTTCTCTCCTTCTTGCCAAGAGCTGTGACTTGCACATGCCAGCAGAAGAGTGTTTGCGAAGAAAATTGGGCATATAAAGAGAGGCATGCATTCCGATCAAAATAACACAACATTCGCAGAGATTACGCAGCTAGAGTACTCAGCTTGTTGACTTTGCGACGTCGGGGACTGGCGAGAGGAAATGTTCTACGGACTAAAGAATTGTCCTCTTCCTAGTTGTTTTTTCTTTTTAAACCATCTAAGCATTAACCAATTGTTCATTTAATCATTAACAAATTTAACTTTATCAAACATACTATCACACTGGATCGAAAAATTGCTTCTCTAGATTTCGTGTTGTTTTAAAATATGACTAAAATTTAACACATGTAAAGATTTGTATCGCATTTGCCTCAGATCGGTTAGGGTCCACCAAGAGCCGCCATTGCTGAACCGGGACCCAGTAACAGTTGTTTTTGTTCTTGTTTTTGCATTTCCTCCATTTGGGCCCGTTCCGTTTCGAATATGACAGGAGCAAAAAGTATTATCGAAGTTGTGAAAAAAATCCACGAAGCACTGCATGAAAACCGGTAAATGGCCCTGACGCCTCTAGTTGTTAAGCATACCAATGCGCAGGTAAATTCGCGTAATGGCTCGGGAAACATTTCCGCTAAACCCAATAAACGTTCGGATATTGTTTCATCGGGTTCATCCTCAAAATTTTCCTCTGCTTCTGCTTTACGAGCATGAGTACCGCCTTGTTTACCCCCTCCTCTCTCTCTATCCGGGTCTTGATAGTGTACAGTGCTTTGTAAATATTCAACTTCGCTGTCAGTATTTGGCATTTCGAGTTATGCTGCAAATTTGGACGCAATTATGTCTCCAAAGTTTTCGCTCTTTTTAACGAGAAGTTTTTAAATTTTTCTTCTAAAATGCAAATATT
This sequence comes from Glossina morsitans morsitans, assembly GCA_001077435.1. Taxonomy (NCBI): domain Eukaryota; kingdom Metazoa; phylum Arthropoda; class Insecta; order Diptera; family Glossinidae; genus Glossina; species Glossina morsitans. The sequence goes on from CCAG010010032.1 coordinate 15,704, forward strand.
TTTCCTTTCAAAATATTTTCATAAATTTTTTTTCCTCTTTTCAATGACAACTAACATATAAATTTTTATTTAGTTTACTTTGGTAATAAAAAGATTTTTCATTTTTTGTTTGAAAATGTAGAGAATTGAGTGTAAGTACAAGGAAGAGAAGTCGAGTTTGGGTGACTTGACGGCTCTGAGGCCTATTACGGTTGCTTTCATTATTTTGGTTATTATGTTAAACTCATATCCTATCCACAGTTGAATTGTATCAAGAACAGATGAGAGGAGGACAACATTACAGAATTTAAAAAAATTGTCCACGTAAAGGCTGGTAGTGTTATATGTAACGAAGAGAAGAGCAGTAATAAATATTTCAATTGTTTTAAAATAAATCCGGAAAAACGGTCCCATATTTACTTGCCCGATGGCCAGTGCTATCAACTTCACTTTTCTTAATGAATCAATTTACACTTAAGCTAGAGGCAGAAAAGCGAAGGCAGGACAATGGTATAAAAATAATTGCAAAAAATAAAAGATAAAAAATGCAGTAAGTAATGAATAATAAGATGTCGGATATGTATTCTGAAATCTGACTTTAGACCAATTTCTATTCTCACCTCCGTGCCAAAGATTGAGGAACATTTTATTAAGGATCACATATTTCAGGCCACTTGGATGCGTACTTATAAATCCCAGTGTCCAGTCCGTCAGTGGTGAAGCGTTGCATATCTGTTATTGTGTATCATATGCATTATCATCTCTTGATCTTTCTACTCTACTATGAATAAGAAACTTAAATATCAGTTTAATTTTTCTTACGTCGCTTGTAATCTTGTCCCTCTTACCTCCATAACAGATTGCAGTTTGTTGGTCTTACGGAAACTAAATCGATTTGACTTTCTTTAGTTTCTGGTATTCCACAAGGGCCGGTTCTGGGATCTGTATTTGCATGTAGTGCACTTTTATAAGCAGAACATGTCTTTCTATTGTTTTATGAGGAGAGAACAGCTTATGTTGTTCTTATACGTACTTCAATGGATCTCTGAAAATAGTCTCAATATAAGTCCAACCAAAGTTGAGATTGTTATTTTTAATGCGATTGCTGATTTTCCTCCGTATTCGGGACAATGCCTTAATAACGATGCTTTTGAATGTGTGCTAGCCATAGTTTCTTGGGTATAATTATTGACAAAGACATCTCGTTTGCTAGACATAGTGATCTATGGTATCCTGAGAATGATCTATGCTACCAATATGTAGCTATCTCTACAGATTAGGCCGAAACTAGCTCATACTCTTCTCATGCCACCTATCTTACATTGCGTTGGGGTGACATCCACCTCTCCTGAATTCACTATTAATAAATTACTGAAAGTGGTTAACATGATCGTTAAATTCGTGTGTAACATCAGGCGAAAAGATCATATCCCATCATACGGCGTCCAAGGATTATAATAAATGTCGTAATCTAGTTACTTTTCCTAATATGATTAAAAAAGGATTTCCTCTTTCACTGTGAAATAAATTTCAATTTTTTTATTTCACGCGTAACTCTCGAAAGGATATTTCTAAGAATTAGAGGTTAATCTTGGGAAAAACTTTTATGGTAAGAGTGGCCCCGTCCAAAATTCCGCATCTTCGCACAATCTAATAATGTCTTTGGTCTGTGACTCCAGTTAAACACTGTAATCATGATAAGTGATATGTCTTCAGATAATGCCATCGTAGACACCGACTGGGACCACTGTTGTCTAAATATGCTTACTATATTTCCGTGCATCATCTATTGCTTAATTATAATTCTGGCTGGGGAGTCATTTTCTATAGAGCATAATATTAGGACTGAAGGATAGTGTCAAAATTGTAAGACTATGTTCCAATCTTCTGAGCTACCTGCAGTTGTATTATTTTATATTTCATGGCAGGGCATAATGTTCCTTTGCCTCGATTAAGGGCCAAAAGGGCCAGTGAAAATTTGTTGATATAAATAAATAAATAAAAATATCATCTACAAAAGGAGCCCGTTTACCTCTCATACGCGTATGATTAAAGAGACAAAGAAATAAATTTATCTGAAGAAAGCTCCTTTAAGGATCCGCAGACATTTTTGAATGAACAGTGTTATGCGAGCTTTATTGTGTTATGTCATTAATTTATAATTAGATTAAATTGAAAGCAATTATTTGCTTAAATCCTTATACTTTTCAAATGATATTTAATTTATTGTGTATGCATATGCAATCCTGTAACTTCCTTTTTTTCCCTCTTTCTATGAGAAAAAAAATTTTTTTTCAATAAAAATTGCAGGAATTAAAAAATGCAACAAACCGTGAAAAAAAGCCCATATAATATCTGCCTGCATTTACCTGCGTTGTGTGCATTCTGTCGGTCTGTCTGCTCTGGACAGCTGCATCTACGTACAAATAAATGCACAAATTGATTACACAAAGTGCATAAATTGGCTTTTATAACGCTTGATTTAACCATAAAGCTCACATGTATGCACATACACTCTCATTCACACTGCTCACGCAAAGCTAAACTGAAGCGGGCAAGCAAACAAACTTACGAATCTCTTTGACCAATGAGGTGTGATAATAAACAATTAATTGCACGTGCATACGGGATTGTGTATGTATAGGGAGCCAACGGCAGCATACCAGCATCTCGCCTTTGTCGATTATGGGTTATGGAGAAAAAGCAGCGGAAAGAGCGAGACAGTGAGAAGGAAATCGTTTTGTTTTTTTAGATTACATTTCAAATAACCATAATTATGATTCGTTAAGTCGATATGAAAATGAAAAGACAACCGATCACAACAATTCGTATAAGGGATTTTTTTTTTAATTACTTAGCTATGAAAATCGGAATAATGCACTTGGCAAGCAGGTAATTGAGATGGATTTCGGGGTTCAAAAAACATCTGCTCTTATAAGATGTTAACTAAAGCAAATCGAGATCTCTCAGTGTGCGAATGTGGAGTCATAAGTAAATTATTAAAAGCTAGTAATAATCGGTTCGCTTTTAGACTCCACATCAGGCTATACGTAGAAGAAGGTTATATTCCTCTTGAAAGAAACTTTGATGCTTTGACGCTCATTTGATGCCCAGATATAAAAATTAAGAAATTATTATTATTATTATGTAAATTCAGCCAGAGAATAAATTCCAAGACTAAAGTCTTAAAGCACTAGCGTCTAAGGCTTTCGGCTTTATTTTTATTAATATTATTATTATTATTATTATTATTATTATTATTAAAAACTCTACCGCACTTGAGATTTGAACCCACGACCATTGAATTGCTAGTCGAGACTCTTGGCTATTCGGCCACTCAGGCGGATAAAAAAAAAAAAATTTCGAAATATTTT
>CCAG010010041.1:0-20975 GCA_001077435.1 Glossina morsitans morsitans
ATACATATATATATATATATATATATATATATATATATATATATATATATATATATAGATGTATGTATCTATGCAATAGATGCAACTGTGTACGCGAGAAAGCAAGAAACCGACACTAAATAAATTATAAAATCGTGGTCGAGTGATATATGCCTGATTGTTTACGCTTTTGCACCGTTATATGCTAATTTATAATTGTGGTAGCCAGAGCAGTTAATTTGGTCAATTATTTAATTTTAATTAATTTTTATACTAAATAAATTCCATACAAAGAATCCTACAATGATCACGTGCATAAATGCCACCATGCAGGTGCAGTTATGATAAAGAGAACCTTTAGAGTGAAAAAATTGTTTACAAATTTTTAGGAAAATTTGCGATAATAAGAAAATTTAGCTTTAAAGCGATTCTTAAATCCTTAACATTGCAAACTAATTCTGTTAGTTAGGGTAGCCCGGAATAGTGGAGACCTGATCGAGATCCTCTTTACAGAAATGTTGGAAGTGATCCACTAATCTCCAACACTCATCACTCATCACTGCAAACTTGCCTTCAATGGTATTTCAGAACGCCGAAGCCTATTTGAAACGGTCCTAATAAATATTCTATACACACACACACACACAATGCTCTGCAATTTGCCTTAATTTTCAAAGGGTTTTAAAGTTCAAAAAGTTAACCTGGGTATGTTTGTAAACGGATGACAATCATTTTCAAATACGAAATCTTCAATTTAATCACAAGTAAGACTTTAAGCTGGGTCTGCTCAAGTTAGTAGATTTTCTTTTCTTACAGTAACAATACTCTCTACTTCACATTTGTGTTCAATTTTATGTTCACACATTTAGTAGTTAGCTAATAAGATTTGTATAGGTTTGCCAGCAACGTGACAAACATTTCCGTTCAAATTCATGACAATATCTTTAACCAGTTAACTGTAGTAGCGACCTCTTCACCGATATACTCGTCAAATATAGAGCATGTGTAATCTGAAATTATGGTTGTAATGAAATGATTTGATAAAATTAGAAAAATATTTTCTAAAATACATTTAGGGTATAGGAAATCCAACAAGGACAGATGGACGGATTGTGGCATATATTCGTCATAAACAGTTAATTGGTCAATGTGTGTTTCGAATGCTAAGGTTTAATATCATTTATATATAACTGCTTTAGAAAATCTTCCAAAACTTCCAAAAAATTGAGATAGAAAGCGATGTGTGGTGCTTATGTCGACTGGAGAAAAATGTTTTCTCAAAATACAATATTGTGGCAAACACACATTTAATTTAATTCATTCATCATAAAATTTTATAAGGAAATCCGGCAAGGACAGATGGACGGATGGACCGATCATGACGCATATATTCATCGCACCCAATTAACTAGTTAATAATTAATGTTTACTTGCATCCAAAAAGGTACATATTTCAACTCGATTTTATCTCTTCGAAGGAGTTAAAACCATATCCCCCAAAGCTATTCCTTGAATTCGGTCACGAGTCAAATGAAGTTAAACCGGGCTCATAAAGTGGCTAGGTCGCGTTATCAGTTAAGTGAGAGAAAACGCATTATTGTATTACAAAAACGGAAAGAAAATAATGCTCGTAATTCCGTCCTGTTCCTGCGTAATGATTATTGCAAATGACATATACACCCAATTCTCTTTTACACGAATTTTTTTTACACGAATTTGACTTAACACGAGCTCAAAAGAAAAAATTCCTTTTTTACACGAATTATTTTGTTTTAACACGATTTATATTTATGAATTTCAGATATAACTCTGTTTTTCCAAAGTAGAAGTTATTTTTTATAAAATATTTAATGAATTAAAATGTGTAAGCACGTAATAAATTAAGTGAACTCTAACAGGAGTTTTTTAATATTGTTTACACCTAATTCTCTTTTTATACGAATTTTTTTACACGTATTTTTGGGGAACGTACCTATCGTGTAAAAAGAGAATTAGGTGTAATGCTCAAACAGTAACCAGATTAAGGAAGGAAAACCATCAAAGCACTTTATTCGTATTTGATCGAAACTTGAACTTTTTTACTCAAATACTGGCCAATCCCACAAAATTCCATTCCATTTTCCATTAGACATACGCAAGTACATGAAATAATATTTTTTTAAACACGCACAAAAGAATCAATCGATATGAAAATGCTTTGAGAAAACGGCACCAGTGTTGCATTTTCTATAAGTTTTCAAAATATTTTTTTGCTTTTTGAATGTTCAAATATACGCTTAATAATTTTTCGAAGATTATTATTCAACTATTTTTTCCTCTACTAAAAAAACAATTTCCGAAAAAACCCATTTTTTTAAGCCGTTACTGTGGCAACCCTCCCTAATGGTTTGGATCAGTGAAAGCAATTTACAAGATAATGTACGCAGTTTGTTTGATCTTTTTTACTTTTTAATCAGAGTGGTGTACACGCCCCGTTTCTCGAGTGTTTACCAAGCTTCCACGAAAATCTGAAAATCAAAAACAAGTTGATAGTCTTCATCAAAGAGTGAGAGCAAAGACTAAGCTCACTAGCGCTGACTAAGTGAGGTTTTTAAAATCAAGCCGTGCTTTTAATATAAATATAATATCGAATGAAATCTCTAAATAAGTGCATTAGAGCAACTTTTTAGCTGGTCTTAGAAACTATTTTTAAAAGATTTTAAATCAAGATTTAAAAATAAAAAACAACCTTCTGCCTTCTTGCATACTAAGGACATGTTGGCAACTCCATTACTCTTCCACTTCTTCACGCTTAAGTGGTTTCTTCAAAATATTTGCCTCAGGCTTGAGACTCTATAAATATAAAGCAGTTTTTGTCTAGAAATAATATCACGCGAACCTTCCACGACATACGGCTTTAAAGGGATCCACTATGTTACTTTGATCAAGAATGTATATGGCACATAGAATCCGTAAGGCACATTTCTGAATATTACAAAGGGAATGGCAACTCTAATCTGGGTCCGTTTATCGTTGTTGGTTTCAAAAATATAATGACAATAAAGGAGAAATCTTTAAAGCAGGGCAGAGAGCAGACCATTTTAATTTATTGTCATATAAAATTTCTCGATTTTTATGCCAGGCTTGATATCATCGATAATTTGAAGATTATCGGTATAGAAGTACAAAGTAAACTTCAGCTTCAGCATCTTTCGAACTTCCAGGTTGTTAATGATCGGAAGCCATACATTTTAACCAACTTAAACCATATGTGAGGTGTTTTAGCTTTCCACGCCATTTGTTTTATAACTACATGGAATATTGCCAAGTCGACGCTCGGCTTGACATTAAAAATAAGTATTTTTTGAAGGATCTTTCAAAAACATCCCTTCTACACTTGCAATAATAGTGTCTGGAACTCAAGAAGGTGCTTACCAATAATTCATGGACATCGATTTTCGAAAAAGTTTGCCTAACAAAAGAAGCTTTACTGTAATACCGTAAAAAAGGCGTTTTTTTTTTTTGAGTTTAGACGAAAGTTAATAGAATAATAAAATTTTCCGAGATTATTAAGTATATGATTAAATATGAAAAAAGAAACGTAATTTTTCAGAAAATTAAAAAATGTCATTCTCTTGAGGCCTCTTTAATTGAAGAGTCTTCGTGGCCTACACGCTTTTTCGGACAGATTTAAATCTATAAAAAAATAAAAATTACTTCATCTAAATGTCTACGGGTAGAGAATTGCTTGGAGGCTTTTCAACTTATTGATGTTTGGATCGGATTTTGGAAAATCGTCTATGTGGTACTCTAGCAAATGTTATTTTGAAGACAATTTAAGACAATCGAGCGCAAAACCGAAAATTATAGGAAGTGTCACATGGGCCATTTTGAGAAATCACGTCTCCAGAAAAGCTGTTTAGAGCTTGTATGCGTGTTGTAGACGTGTTTTTCTATTGCAATAAATTTTGTATTATTTCTTAGCTTTAACGTGCACTCTCAGCATCACAAAAATGTCTTGGCACGTTTACATATTCTTCCTCATTTTCTCCCCTCGATGATCTTAAGCTGGAAAATGTTTTTTTTTTGTCTACATATGTCACAGGCAGACTCGCACTTTTTATAGTTTAAGTGCAGTGACGTGACAGAGAAAACGGCAAGAAAATGACCAACACCGACAACTTCATCCTGAGCATTTTGTTTCGTGACGAAAGCATTAAAGCAAAATTCGTATTGCTCCCAGCTTCATATCTACTCAAGAGTGGTTTCAATAAATCTATATTAACGTATTTTTCTTTGGATATGCTTTTAAATGAACATAAACTGTTTCTAAAGATAGGTAGATGTGTCAGTGTATTGAAGTAGTTAGAATTCATTAGATAAGATATTCGGCTGAAACTTGCAAGTACGGATTCGTATCATGCAAATTCCATATAGCAAATCCAAGCAGCGTTTTTTGCATTCTTAAGGATAAGCCTGAAACTTCAAGAAAAAAATATCTTTCAAGTAATGAGTTTTTTCCTTTTGCATGCATTCTACAAAGTTCAAAGCATCTATCAAGTCAGCAAAAAAAATTCTGAAAAATTTACACTAGACTCAAGGAACTCTAAAAGTGTAATCAAACGTAAAATGCTTGTGCTAACAATTAGTGACTGCTTATTCTTTACGACAGTTACAACGAAGATGAGAGAAAATGAAAAATAAAACACATAAAGCAAATACTAAAAAAGTTGTTAAGCTTTGGCGTAAACTATTCTCTGAAGATTACATACATGCTACAGTACATGTTTATGAAAAGTTTAGCTCAATTTCAATTACTAGAGGATAACGTAGAAGATTAGTTTAGAGTTATAAGGAAAAACCATCTTCTAAAAAGACTATTATTTTTAAAATTTTTATTGCAATTTAGTCGAAAATAATTATGATATGAGAAATTGAATTTTTTCATTATGGATGAGCATAATTTGCAATCCAACTTGTGAGATTGAATCCAACTATAAGATTTTAATGATAAATCTTTAACAAAATGACAATCCTCTCATGCTGAATCTTGTACATATTTCCATCAATTCGAACTAATACCAAAAATTGTAAGTTTTTTTTTATCCATAAACATCGATCTATTAGTACCATTACATCGCTCGTGATATAAGAATATATTAAGTTTGTGCGGATGTTGGGCAACACCAAGAAGGACTTGGGCTGATTTGTCCTTTTCTTACACCTAATGATTGAGAGTCATTTTCTGGATCGATTTAAGCTTGTCCGTCCATATGTCCTTCTTCTAGTTTCTTGATATATTATGATGAGACTTAGCCCAAGGACGAATGCTTTTGAAAATGATTTAGATCGAAGCACTTTTTCGACTGTTTCGACCTATAGCGTTTTATATCTAAAAGTCGTTATATGTGGTGAAGGATATTTAATGGTGGACCGTGACTCAATATAGTGTTTCGCTTGTTTTTACCATGACTTTTAAGATACAAGGTTTACTTTCTTTCACGCATATAATTCTCGATTCAATTCATCATCAAACTAAGCTTATGATTATCGACTAGCAATGTCCCATCCCTTTATCTTAGTTTTAATACCATGTACGAAAGCTTCCGCGTAAGAAATAGTATATACAAGGACTACTTGGTCACATGGCGCATAGGGCCGAGTTTGGCTAAATTGGCTCGGAATTTATTCAGTATAATATACTGACTTTAGGAGTATGTGTTTCATATTCTTATCCCTCAGTGATTAGAAAATTTTTATCATTTTCGTTAAGTTGATCCAAGATCTCCTTCTTTCTTTTGCACCGAAGTTTTGCATGGTTCTTGCTACCACATGCAGCCAACTTCAACATGTGCATTAAAAAATCAATAGACCTGATAATAAAAAAATTCCAAGATTCTTTTGTGTGCGTTGCGTAGTGTGTATGAAAGTTGAAATAATTTCAAAGAGCTCTCTGATTGTCTTAATTAAGAAAAAAAAAAAAAAAAAAAAAACAAGTGCAGCAAAGTTTATGCACTCGCTTAAGGTAACTAATGTGCATGCATTCATACAAAAGGTTTTCTTCCTTCTTTTTTTTTTTTTATACAGTGTTAAATTTTATTTTTTTCTAAAAAGTAAAAAAAAATCATTTTTTTTTAAATGGTTTCTTCGATTTTTTTTTTTTAATGAACATTTAGCAGCAAGAAAACGTGGGCAACAAAAAGCGAAGCGAAAAAGCGAATGAAAGAAAGAGAAAGACTCTATATACGATGTAAACATTTATCTTTGTGCCAACTTTCAACAGTTACACATGGTTAAATTACATCGGGACAGGTTTTCAAAGTATATTTCGCTTCAGTTACTGCAAACCATCCATTTGTCTTGTTTTCCTGTTTCGAGTTAATGTATTTTCGTTGCAATTTTCAACTAAAAGACATTCATTAGGTGGCAAAAATCATGTACATATGAGCCAACATTACGTATACACATACATTTATCCATATACATATATATATAGATATGTGCCAGTGCAAGTATAAGTTTACTACTGGTTTTGTTACTATTCCCTCAATTTATTATTGTTTGTTGTCTAAAAACTTGCAACGCATATACGTATATACACTTTTGGTAACGCTATCATATGTTTGATAAATAATTGAATATCGTTACGAAAACACCTGATGCTGCTTTATTCTCGACAATTTACTGCGAGAGTGTTTTTTACTTCAGAATAAAATACAATGATTTATGATGTGTATGAAAGTAATTATGTACATACAAACGCACATCATACATATGTGCATATAGACGTGTGTGCCATACACACATTAAGAATAAATACATCGCTATTTACATATTTGGGTAGAGTAAAAGGTCGTTCACGGCTGGTATATTATCCACTTCACCAAGGCACGCATATACAGTTCGAATGAAAAGTTCGCGAGCTGAGATCGTGCGACATTTTTTGATACCGTAATTCTAATTACTTCGATCACATATACTTGAATACGTCTAAGCTCCTTAAAAAGGCAAGCTAAACATTTTCATTAATTTTAATTTGTATATCTGGACGTAGCCAGAGTCATAGTCTTAACAAGTAACTGTCGGGTTCTACCAAATCAAGAAAATAGAATGGATCGTTGAGTCCAATTGGGTGATCTTTTTCCATCGCATTAATATCCCTGTAGTCATAATCTTTTTTAAATATAACTCGCTCGACTTTTAGCGACATCCGACAAAGAAGTCGTCTTTCGAAAAGGTGAGATTTTGCCCACGACGTAACCTCATTTTACGTAGCGTATTTATAGGTAAATAAGAGAAAAAAGAGAGACAAAGTTTGTGGCCTTAAGAGACCCATAACCTTGACAATGCTAATTCTGTTATACCTATAAACACTTACAGTCCATAGAAAACCTTTGAAAATCGGCCAAAATTCCAAGAAACTTCACTTATTTTTCGATATCACTTTAATCAACGACATAACGTTTCGTACGCTTTTAAAAACGTAAATAAAAAAACTGTCTTCCGACTTATGATCTTTCTGTGATGTTATTTAAAATCAAAAGCAAAAGCAAGCAAACGCTTTGCTCGCTTTTCTTCAAACAATCTCGATGTTAAACACGCGCTGCACCCTAACCGACCAATAGTTCATAAAGCTGATGAAGCATCGATGCAGAATTTAACAAACAATTTTGGACACTGACTTATATACACAAACATGCACGATCTTTGAATGAACGTGAGTGGACAGTGAAAAATTTCATGAATCAAATTTACTTCCGCGAATAGCCGATGAAACCTAACGAAATCGAGGCATTTTTAAAGAAATTGATAATGAGCGATTAAGCGATGACTGGATCATTATGGTCGGTAGTCATGTGCAAAAAAGAAACATGAATGAATCTGCCCGAAAGATGGCAAAGCCTAAATTGACTCCGCATATATTGATGCTTTTTGTTTTATGTAATTTAAAGGAAGCCGTGCCTCATGATTTTCTCCAATTTCTACTCTCCGCTCTCAAAAGCCCACAACTGAAGTCAAGAAAGCACTGGCCTGACCATATTCTTCCACAATTTGCTTTCCTTTCTACAGAACTGCCTTAACGGTGTAAAAATGCGTCACTTGATTCAGTTTTTCCTTCAGAAATAATTAAAGTTCTCGAATGATATCATGATATTTTTACCCGAAAATTGACAAAAGTTTCTACATCAAAATATAAAAATAATGGATTTGAGGTTTTGCTTAAATTATATCACAAACTCTTCGCTTAAAGCAAAATTATTACATGTTGTCGTATGCGTTTGTTATCTATGCTGTCAATCCAACTTCAAGGTGTAGGTTGGAATTTCGAAATGAATGAGAAAATATGAGAGCAATTAAAGTTTATATTGAAAGAATTCTTTGCACACTTTCTTTCAGATTTGTTTTTTGTAAATTGTTCTCCCTTTTGAAATAAATTCACTTCAGTCACAACTCTGACAAGAAAGCTTCGTTGGCCAGAATTTATGGCACCATTTGAAACATTTACTCATATGCGCTCTTAAATATTTTCAAAACGATTTATTCCAATTATTAATGCTCTACAACAACAACAACAACAATAATAATAATAATAATAACAAAGACACCATCAAATGAATATAAGTAACGGGCATCATAACGAGCAGAAAGTTTAATAAAATAAAAATAAATAACAAGTTTTGAATAATACTAATAAAAGAAAAAAAGCAGCAACAACAACAACAACACCAACAATAATAATAATAATAACAATAAGAGCTTTCAAAATTTTTGGCGAAGCGAATCAAAGATTAAAACAAACACAAATAAACACACTTGTCGTATTATTGTTGTTACTCGTGTATTTACACATGAAAATGTATGTGTAGGTTTGTATATCTACTCTCTTCCCCTAGATTAGAGTAAAGAGTATATATATATATATATGAGCAATATTATTTATGAATTATTTAACTTTTTATTGTAGTTATTGTTGAATTAGAAAAGTATATGAAATAGATATACATACACATGCATATATAGATACTTTTACATATGTATGTTATATGCAGAATAAATTCATTTCTTTGTGTGATATATATATATATATATATATATATATATAGTACATCTAACAATTTTGCCTTAAATTGACAATTGTTAAAGTTCTTCGGATTTGTATGCACAATAAATTGCATGTAAGGCGCCATTAAAATGCGGCATAAAATTCCCTTTTTTTTTTTTCTTTTTGCTTTTTCTAGTTGTTTGAATTTGTATTTTTTTTTTTATTTCGAGGACGCATTATTATGGGCATTTCTAAGTTTTATATGTATTTGAGAAAGTTACGAATTGCTGCAGATATGAATCAAATAAAAAGACAAAGACACTTACATGCACAGACATACGCATATGTAAGGAAATAACCTATGGTTCTCATTGTATATCACAGTCGTACAATTTTTGTATTGCATTTGATATTTTATGTGCTTATGTGCGCCGCGGATGTGTGTTTATATAAGTGTGCTTGTAAGTGTATGTTTATAGTCGTGAATGCCTACCAAATACAATAAAGCATAAACGGCATTAAGTCAAATAGACGGACAGACAAAAATAGTCAACTGAGCGCCAATTCATTGCTTACAAAATGAAAATGAATCTTTCGTTTGCCAACAACTTTAACCCTATTCAGCCGAAATTTTTAACAATAATGATTTGATAATAATTTATTAAAATCCCAATAAAAGAAAAACTTTTACATCTATGTGCACGATTGTGCCGTCACTGCAATGATAGCATTGCTTTCAGAGAAATGCTTTACATGAATGCGCCTGCCACCTGCCTGCCTGCCTTTCAGAGGACAAATGGGTTTATATTATGATATAATATATGTATGTCGCAAATAGATACCCTGAAAAGTATTTTTATAGCATTGATTAGCATGCAATATCTGCAAGTCAGTTAGCTATTATAAGGGTGGATATGTCAACTTAAAGTCTAACATTTTAAGCAAATATTTTGCATAGAAAATTTGATCAATGAAGTTAAAATTTGAGAATTGAAGCCAATCGCGATTATCTTCAAAATTAGGTGATGGTAAACAAACACAATGAAAAACAGATAGAAACATTATATTAAATACCCTACATCGCTTCGCTTGATACGGTTACTCATCCAATGATATTTCAACATAAAGCGCTACATGGAAAGGGATCGAAAAAGTGATGCGATGCAACAAGGATCATCCTTTGGCCGGTTGGTCGCAAATATTAAGCATGGATATACGGAGAGACAAGCTGAATCGATCTAAATGGTGGGTCACACCCGGACAGACAAGCTGAATCGATCTAAATGGTGGGACTATCTCAACTTATTCCTGATGTTGTCTGCTTGCGCACAAACTTACGATAAACTTGCACCACAAGCACATTGGGGTATAACAGAATTAACACGGTCAAGATTGATCAATAAGTATGCTATACCGCGAAAAAAAGGGAAAATTTAATAAATTCGGAAAAATTATGTCTCGTCGGCTTATAATGATTTATTCTTTTTTTTCTTTTCTAATCACATTCAGACGAAAAGTGTTGAAGAACCTTTTCACTTTTATTTAATACCCTACAGCACTTCACTTCACACAATGCATTTCGTCGAAACATTATATCTTGATGCTATGTGAAAACTTATACTCTATAACAACCCTTAGTTGGGAGGATCGCCAAAAATAAAAAAGTACGCTTCGCTGCGATATGAAGCCTTACTTCTCATAAAAAGCCCAAAGGGGTCCAAAGGATAGACTTGTATTCTCCACTCTTAGCTGAGTAAATTTAGATGTTAAATCCCTATTTTGTTACCATATAAAGGTTTCTTTATTGTTAAAATGTTTACGTGGAAAGGAATTAAAAGATTCTCAGCATTTTTTTTTAAAAATTATTGCAAAATTGAGAAATATTAAAACGTTAGATTTGTTTCATGTAATGAATGAAGGATTTTTTTTTTTTAAAGACATTATGTGGGGAAGGATCGTAAAAATGATTCCATCCGACCTGTTTTCAATATCGTTTAGTCGCCTGGCTCCAAATTTCCTTGAAAATTGAGACCTGAAATTCGAATACAAGAATACATAGATAGGCGTAAGACAGATTAGACAGAATCGCCCTGAATCCGTTGATATAATAAAAGCTATGTCAATCTCCCTTCGATCTATCTCGATAAGCAGATGTTCTTATTGAGTTATCTAACGTTGTTCCAAAAATACGTATAATATGTGTATATATGCATGTGTGTGAACCTATATATATCTATACACATAGGTGAGACCAATCGAATTTAGTTATCGATTGATATTGAAATTCTGCCGAAGACGAATTTCTTATTTTCCTTTTCGATTTTTTAATAACCTGTACCTGAACAACTTTTAATATAAAGCAAAAAAAATCTTAAGTTGAGATATTATCGTTTTCAAGCAAGAGTATTTTGCTTCTTTTTTTTTTTTTTCTTTCATTTTCTTTAATACAAAATTTTAAGATTATTTTATTTGATTACTTCAGGGCCGTTTCTTTTTTCCTTTCCTTTTTGGTATAATATATGTACCTACACGTATCAAATTGAAATACCTTGACTTGCAGTCATAAAATTTCTGACCTCAGCTTAGCAGAAAAAAAAAAACTCGAAGCGATTACAATAATAATTTATACAAATTTACCGGTTTTCGATAAAAGGGTGCGGCATTAAAGCTTTGATTTCGTTTAAGATTGATGCTGTTATAATTTTCATATACTTTTCAAGCGAAAAAACACTTTGCGGTTACAAAAAAATACGAGTTAAACGTAAACTTAAGTGAATAAAAACGCGATGACTTAACGAGCCATAAGAACAATTTACGGATACTTCCCAGTCAACGGTTTATTTAGAGCTTTTTAATTAATTGGCAACGGTCTATCTGCGCTCCAGTCTATTGCGGGCGCATAGACGGTTCCTAATCTTATCTCAGCTAAATAACAAGCTAAAGTCTCTTATTTAATAATGGAGTTATTTTCGATATGTCTATACTTCCGGCAAAAGGTTTTTTTCATATTAATGATGTTTTTGCCTTACTCGCCATACAATTCCACTAACGCCACGTGAAATTCATACAGACTAACTTGTGTTAATTTTCGGAAAATATATGATTTCCTTAATTAAAAAAAAAAAAATGAATTTTACTAAATAGCTATCTAATATAAATATTTATTTTATTTTTTCACTCTCGTACTTTAGCTTTCTGTCCATGAGTTTTTTCACATGTTCCTTAAACATCCTTTTCGTTATCCGTTCTTCCTTATATGGCAATGTACGACATTTCTACTGCGAATCCTATAACGCCACTGTAGAACTATTGCATCATTCAATAAGTTGCTGGTCTTGCACAAATATGACAAAACTGTTATCAAACCCATAGATGATGGCAACTCTGACCCCATATGTGCCAAAAATTGATGACATTCTGGCAATTAATTTACAAATTGCCATTGTTTCTTTGATGTTCCTTTTTTGGTCACTTTGAGAAGCTTTCGCCGATTTGACTCTGCGGTGTAATAATGAATCTATGATTGATCCATTGCGCCCTAAACCATCAACACGGTGTTGCCAAAAGTAGCCAAACGCGGCACACTGCTCGAGCAGAATTTTGTCATGGGCAGATGTTCAATCAAAGTAGTAAATACATCACTTTCCGACATCAGTTATCTCCCGTAACTCCAGTTTTCCGAAAATGATTTAATGTATTTGAGATATCTTCCGAATTCGGGCGACCGTGTTTAAATTCAGCATAGCAATCATCTACGTCTGTTACCGTCTGTCGACAATGTTGCCATGTGTGGGTCGGAGCGAGAAGCTATTGAGTGATTCCTTGGAGAAGAAATTACTCTCTTTACAGAACTGAAGAAAAAATTTAACAAGAGTGTATTCACGAACACGCACACACACAGCACACGCACACTAAACTGTTGCAATAAATTTTTCTTATCTATAATACAGACTAGTGGTAGGACATCTGGCTCTCACCCAGAAGACTAAGGCTCGTTTTTCGATCTAACAGATCATACTTGCACTCGCACAGAATGCTAACATTTATCTCAGTTAAAACTGCTTGACAGTATATGATAAAAAGTATTAAAGGGGATGAACTGTTCTACTCATAATTATTTTTGAATATCTTGGTGTTCAAGTGACTTGCCAGTTAGTCTCAATTACAAGTAAGAAAATTAATATCGATAATGAATTTTTCGTTCCACTCACAAAAGAAATAACAAGATTCCGATTTTCTCTCATCAACACGCCTCATAAAACTTAAAAATCAAAAATACAATTATATTTTACGGGACCTCTTATCAATTGCTAATTGGACATTAAAAATCTTATCAGCATCAACAAATGCACTACACGCTACTATATCATAATTTGCTTATCTTAATGTACTTTCATTCTTATATTCGTACTTCGGTATAAGCATTGGGACAATGCGAACGACAATCAATTATTGCATCAATTTTTGCAGCACCAAGCTAGATATGTATAGCCTATCGCAGACTTTCATTAATTTCAGTCGGAGAAGCTTCCACAAAGCGTACCTCATAGCACTATATATAAATGGCGATCAATTTTGGACCTATTCGCCTTTTCTATAATCGCTAGCGTAGCTTAAGCTTCTCTACTCAGATCAATATTTCATATAAGTTACATATCGATTCACTTAGACGTTGATACAGTAGCACGTCTTGATAAAACACTTAAGTTAACGACACAAGTGTGTAGGAAATTTCTAAAGTTGACTACTCTTTGTTCTTTCTGTCTTCTATGCCAACTGTGTGAAAAATGCCCTATACTCTGTACAAGGCGATTAGATTATTGTTTAGGATGATACATTTCCTATCTGAAGATTTCGACAATCTTTAGCTTATACTTATTTTGACCTTTTGGAACGTGCAGGAATTGCTATCGAAAACACTACGTCCATGCGAAATTCTGAATCAACTTAACAGCTTTATTGATGTAGTTTTCAGTAAGAAGAAATATAAATTTGATATCCCTCGGTCAATTCAGTTAATTCAGATATATAGTAAAGCGCCGAGCATTCGCTGCAAGACGACCAAGTTTATAAAAGTCATTTGACGTTTAGTGTTTGTCATCAGTAAAACAATTAAAAAGCACAATTTTCAATTGATAATAACTGGACAACGATTAAAGTAGAGAAAGTAAATACGCGGACGTGGCTTTCACTCTCTATCGCGTATTAAATAGAAAGTCATAGATCAGTTATGTGACACGTTTTCATTGCTAAAGAATTTCTTAATCATATGACGAATAAAAAGCAAGCAAGAAAAGTAAGAATTTTAATGAAAATATTTATTCTGAAATTATTCATCATACATGTGTGTATGTGTATATATTTATCGCATAATTAAAAATATTGTTTTTCTCTGTTTTCAGTTAACGGCAAATGGTACCTCACATTTCTATACGCCAATACCGGGAGGTTTTCCGCCCGGTGCCGCAACCTCCGCTCCAGCTCACTTTCATAGCGGACCTCATGGACCCCATTTGCAAACACAGCCGCCACAGTCAGGAACGCCGCAGCCCCAAACACCGCAACAACAACAACAGCAACAACAACAACAACAGCAGCAGCAGCAACAACAACAGCAGCAGCAGCAGCAATCAGCGTCAAATGCGCAGCAAAGTTCGCCAGCTCCACAACATTCCGCCAATCATTCACCATCATCGCCAAGTAATTATCACAAAGATGAACGTACACAAAGACAGCATACAAAACTATTACGAAAATTGGAAAAGCAAAGGGAATACAGTAAGTTTTTACTTCATTCGTATTGCTATAATTATAATCTATAAAGTACATTATCAACCAACCATTTATCCTCTAGATTCTGCTGTTTCAACGCCAGCTCATTCTCCTTCTCCACGACGACATGAAAATCAAATGAATGGGCACAACAAAAATAATATGCGTTCACATCAGAACACCAGTCACCATAATCAAAATAATCATGGACGTAAGACAAATCAACGCAATAGTAATTCGAACAATAATCACAATTCAAACAGTCGCACTGGTGTGAGTTCTGTAATGGGTTCTTCCGAAGACGGTGAAGACAATTCATCGATGGGAGGTATCACGGCCGATGATGACGAAGAGGAAGATTATCAGAATGCGATCATTGAACAATTATCCGCCATACAAAAGCCTGAAGTCACCGATGTAACATCTCGCTCGGCCAAAATCATTTGGGAAGCTCCGCCCTGCCTCAATGAGACCACGCATCAACTCATTAATATGAGGGAATTACGTTACAATGTCTTGCTCAGTGATCGAGCCAAGGAATGCAAATATAAAAGTCTGTATAAAGGTTCCTCTTACGATTGCATCGTCCAGGATTTACAGCCGGGCCAGGAATACGTGGTACGTCTCCAGGTGCATTATGAACATTTGCAAGGCAACGCCTCGGAGCCCACCGAATTCACTACGCCCGCTTGTGAACCCGATCAGCCTTCACCTCCTCGCTTGGTTATGCGCACAAAAAACTCTCTGCATTTACGTTGGACCAATCCAGCCTCGAACGGCTCCTCTATTCAACACTACTTACTTGAGTACGATGAGGGTAAAACTGGAGCACCTGTTGCAGCCGTTCAGTCCGCTATAAATTTCGTCGAGGCTGTGAAATCGAAAAATAAACAGTATATAATGACTAAATTGCAACCCTCAACCGTGTACAATTTTCGCCTGGCAGCTGTCAATGAAATGGGTCCATCCTTATATTCGCATATTTGCTCCTACAGCACAGCCGATAATCCCCCGTCGGCCCCTAAACCTCCTACCTTACAAACTGCCAGCTCTTCTGCATTACGCGTCGTGTGGGAACGCCGCCAATCGGACGGTGCGGCATGTGTCTATGTCCTACAAATGCAGAATCGTGAATCGGGACATGGTTACCTAAACATGTATAATGGTCCTGATTGCTCATACGAGTGCTGTCAGTTAAAAAGGGCAACAGTATACTACTTTCGTTTAAGAGCAGAAAATGAAGCGGGTGCTTCGCCTTGGTCAAACGAAGTGACTTACAAAACTGCCGCTGAACGTCCAGGCCGACCAGGAAAACCGCAAGCCAAAGGTAAAATTCACGGTACCCATTTTCGGGTGCGGTGGGAGCCACCATCCGACAATGGTGGAATAGACGTACAGCGATATTTTCTTGAAATTAATGCTGGCGGTGTAAAATTCGAACGCATTTATTCTGGAGTTGAGCCTGAAACCACTTGTGATCGTTTGCAGCCAGGTACTACTTACCAGTTGCGAGCCTCCTGCGAAGGCCCAGGTGGCATCAGTCCCTATTCCGAGGTGAGTCACATAACTTCTGAACCCATTGTACCTGCCGCTCCGCCTCATCCATATTACGATAATCCGCCCGGGCCTTACGCAGCTGTGCTTCGCCTAGAAAAGCCCGAATACAATGGAGGGGCACCTATTCTGGAATTCGAACTGCAGTTACGCAAAATAAAGGACTATACGGGATCTGAGACTGTGTGCGCACCTCAAATTATTTACAAAGGCAAAGATGCCTATTGTGTGGTTAAGGATTTGCAACCGGGCTGCACTTACGAAGTACAATTGAGAGCAATTAATCGAATTGGCGCTGGTGCTTGGTCGACATGGTTTCGATTTGCTTCAGCGGCGGCTCCTCCCAATTCGCCTGAAGCTCTCCGAGTAGTAGTCAAATCCTCCACTCATTTGCACGTCAGTTGGCAAGAGCCAAGCAATTGTGGCGGTGCACCTATAATTGAATACCGTCTAGAAAGTGCCACCGCTCCTGCCACAGCCCTTACTGAAGCGTCCGCTTCGCCTCCGCCACCTTCAGCAGCCTTTCATCCCTGCTATCAGGGTTTGCAAACAAGTACAGATTTGCGCAATTTGATGCCTTTTACTTTATACTATTTTCGGGTCAACGCCTGCAACATGGCTGGTGTAAGCAAGTGGTCACCTATGGCAAATGCCCAAACTTTAGCTGCTGTGCCGGCTGCTCCTCAAATTAAAGATTTCGAATTCACTTCAAACGAAGCCACTCTCCGATGGATTGCACCCGAATGCAATGGCTCCGTCATCACAAATTATTCCATCGAATGTGCCGACCAAACGATAACTACGCCCGATGCCAATACAGAATATACAATCGGTGATTTGATGCCGGAAACGGCCTATAAATTTCGCGTGCAAGCTGTCAATGCTATAGGTCCTGGTTCCTATTCACCGTACGCCAAACTTACCACATTGCCGTCGCCTCCCATACCGCCGCATTTGGAATGTTCAGGCATGGGGCACAATTTCATTAAACTCAAATGGGGTGATGGCCGCAATTTAGACTTCACCAAGTTTTACGTAGAAATGTATGTGCAAAGGGCCAAAGAATTTCAGGTAGTATACTCGGGCACAAATTGCATGTGCAAAGTAAACAAATTACAGGAACGTACCGCCTATACATTTCGCATATGTGCTGGAAATGACAAGGCTGGCGTTGGCGAATATTCAGAAGAGTTTATATTCTCCACTTCAACCACCTTGCCTGCAAGCATTAAAGCACCAAGAATTGCACAAAATATAGGAATCGGTGGATCTTCGTCCGGTCTGAACAGTAACGGTGGTAATGTACCCAACAGTGGCTCATCATCCGCCAATAGCAATATAATACCATCAGGCCTTCTACCCGAAACTCCTAGTTTTATTACTGGTTTCGGTAATTTGATGCTCGGTGTTCCTGTTACATTGGAATGGCAGCATTCAAAGAACACCTTTACAGATCGAGTGGAATATATGCTGCAGTATGCGATTGGCAAAGATGTTGAATTTAAAAAGTAAGTAACCCGTTTTGAGTCCAACTTTTTTAATGCCAAGTTATAAGTAAATTCGAATATTTGTTTTAGTTTGTCTCCAATCTCTCGATTGTAGTAAAGATGTTTACTCCAACTTTTTACTTTCAGATCTACCGCGGCGGTGAGACCAAGTTTACTATTGAAAATCTGGAACCGGGTGGTATCTACCAGTTTCGTGTTTGTCCCATACGCATTACGAACAATGGAGAAGACCTGGCGGGTGCTTTTACGACACCATTCCGCTATCAAGTGCCACAGTTGCCGTCACTGGACGAGATCGATGGCAATATATTGAATAATGCAGCAGCAGCGGCCGGAATGTTCGCTAGCATGAATGCCAACCACGCAAATGGACCATGTCATGGTCATGCACACCATCACGTTCATCATTCTCATCATGCGAATCATCACAGTCATCATCACAACCCACACACGCACCATAACAGCAGGCCACACAATAGCACGTCTGGTTCAACGTTGCATCATCGTTCGGTATCAGCTTCAGCTACTTCGGGCACCAGCTCAGGTGTTGGTTCCAGCAGTAATGCTACCAACAGCAGCAATAACAACGCTAACAACAACAACAACAGCTCAAGCAATACTGCGAATAACAGCAATACTTTACTTATAGGCAGCAATGCAATTGGTTTTATACCACTGGGCACTATGGCTAGCGAATTGGCTGCCAGCTTTGCCGGTTGTGATGATCCTCACTATCATCACCATCACCATCATCATCATGCCTTTCATGACAACACCAACACTCACAAGCATTCCTCTCCTTCAAGTAATGCAAATAGTAATAATAGTGCCCAGCAACATCAATCGGCCGCTTCACTAATCGCCGCCAGTGCCAATCAATTATTTGCCAATAATCCAATCTTACTGCAAGCTGCCGCCGCAGCCGCCAATAATCATTTGAATGCCGTCGGTCATCATCATCATCATCATGCTCAAAATGCCGGTGCTCTAAGGCGGTTTGTTACTAAACTTTCATCGGTCTACTCGAATCGTAAACGCTTTACTGATCAAGAGAAGGCTGTCATCTTCATGGTTTCGTTTTTATTCTTCACCTTTGTATTTGCCACATTAGTTAAAATGTTTATGCGTTAACCAACACGACTATCGATATTAGACGGCAATCAAGTGAGATTGCTTTAATAAATTCTTAAAAACGACAAACAACAATAGCCAGAACAAACAGAGGAGAGTGCATCACTTTATTCCCTAAAAGGTTCTATTTTACTGGAACGCGGATGGATGGGGGAGGAATAAGTAGAGGAGGAGAATTTTTATTTTTTATTTTTAAATAAGGTAACCATTAAAAAAAAAAAACGATCTAATGAACGGTTTCAGTATATGTCTTAGAAACACAAACATTCCAATTTTTAAAGTGCTTCAACAATTAATTAACTTTCAGTATTTCTTATATAATTTTCTTCTTCCTCTGCAAACATGCCATCTTACTTACGTACATACATTTTCCATTTTAAATATATATACACTTGTGTGAGAATATTGATAATTAATAATTTCCCATAGTTTCTGTCTTTCAAATACCGGTCAACACCGTGCTCTATACGTGTTTTTTTTTTCCATTTAAGAGGTTTTAAGCAATTTAAGCAACACTTCACATTTTGTACGAAAGTAAAGGAAAGGAAATAAAATCATTCGATGGTACACATAGAAATTCTCCATCCTATTTACTCAGTAAAAGAAAGGAGATGTGTTTCAATGTGATTTTTCTTCTTGCGTGTAATTATTTAGAAAATAAATTAAATACAAAATGGATAAGGTTGTGGAAGACGAAGTAATTTTTTAAAGTGAATAATCGAAAACACTTGAAAATCGTTCCAAAATACCTGAAACTATACATTTAATTAAAGCACACCTGAATATGACACCTTTATAGGCTGACTTTAACAACAGACTTAAACGCCCGTAAAAGTCATTATGAGAAGTAGTTTTCAATATTCTTCACACCAACCTGATCAATATCGAAGAACTCTTTGAATTTGATGTTAAACCATTGTATCAAATTATTCCAAAGCTTTAAAATGAGTATAAGGATTCGTTCCAGTCGAGTTACCAATTGACTGTTCTGAGTGTTTTCAAGTGACTTTCATGAAAGATTTTCCCTAAAGAGAATTTTCCCTAACAGCGACGTGCCATTCCTACTCATATGATTTTCTAACATTTGAAAAATTTTCAAGCAATATTTTCCAACCAAACCATTTGATAATAAAATCCATTGATAATAAATTCCGAAATTTTGAGCGATTTTGAGCAAGTTATTCAGTTCATTCCATTCCAAAGTGTGTAATACATCAGGTCTTTTCCGCTTCCACGCTAAAGATGCTCTTAGTTATGTGGTTGAGAAATTAACAGGATTGTAAAAACATTCAAGAAATTTTAGCTTCAACTTGTGTGACGTTGTGTGTGTCGCTAAGAATCAAATTTAAATAACGAAATTGCTTTAATGACAAGAATTGCTTTCTTTACTTTTGCACATTTTTTTTTTCGATAGCAACGATCCCATCACCTAATGCATCAGAATAGATAATTATATAATGGAAAGCTTACTAAGAGTCCAAATCAATCACTATCGAAATCGATCGCTTATTTTGTTAACCTCTTACTAGCCTTTGAGACGTTTTAGCAAAACAAGTAACTTCCGGAATGAACTAACTAATCTCGCCTTTAATTATTAAAATTCATACATCTCGCTAAAGTAGGAACTCTTCGCTGAGTCAACACTGGACACTGAGTGGTATATTTACATGTATTCCATATAGCAAAAATTAAAAACATTTGTACACAAATGCTCTTCTACGATGCATGAAAGTAATATTCTGCACAACACTGTTGACGAATATCAACACTATCCATATGCCAGTTAATTAAACGATATATATATATATATATATATATATATATATATATATATATATGTTTTTGTTACTTTCATTTCAATTTTTACAAACATGTTTACATAGATATATATATATATAAAAATTTCTCTATATAATACATATGGGATTGATGTTGAACCCTAAAGATAATGCTAAGGGTTTTATAAGAATTTAAAAGATATATTGTATAGACTCTTTATAGTCACATAG
>CCAG010010045.1:0-40799 GCA_001077435.1 Glossina morsitans morsitans
AAGCTTATGCATGTTTGCGATGCCTTAGGGGTTCATTTGCAACTGGGTTCTGTACCGGTTGTGGGTGTGGCTCTGTGCTAATTGTGTACATGCTTTTTTTCTTTTTTCTTTTTTTTTTTCCTTTTATTTGTTTTGTTGTACTTATACTAAGTTTTTTAATAATAATTAATTTAAGATTTACTTTAAGAGTCATTTGAACTCGACTGTCTTTTATTTAGTTGAGTTTCTGTATAAGTGTAATAAATAGATAAATAAATAAATAAATAAATAAATAAATAAATAAATAAATAAATTAACCGCTATCGCTAGTCGTATTTGCAACCATATCATACCATTTGTTCACTTGACGTCGCTAGACATCTGAAATAACAGTTTCATTCGCTTTTAACAAGTCCTAATACACTACATCTTGCCGATCCCACCATATTTACTTATTTACTTGCACATAAAACACAGGTCAAATAAGTCAACAGCCGAATTTAATTGGCTCTTACAAGTTAATCTTATTCTAATTAATATTGAAAGCTAATACAATATATACAGGGAAAAGTAAAGAAAAAATAAAAAGATAATAATGCATGTATAAATAATTAAGAAAGAAATAAAAGGAAAGAAGAAAAAAAGTATGCATACAATTAGCGCAGAGACATATTGACAACCAGTACAGGTCAAAGTTGCAAGTGAACCACCATTGCAAACATGCAAAAGCTTAGCAACCGATACAGCAAACAACACCAATTAGTTGTCTATTTATAATGAGATGTTAAGATTGAAAGTTAGTTTAAATATGACATACGCAAATCGCACGCATTAAGCAAAGTTGTTTTGGTAAATATTAGAGAATCCGATATTGAGATTAATTGATAGACACCATTTAGATTTCTGCAAATAATTCTATACGGATTAAACAGCTCATAGCTATATTTACATTGACTCAGCTTAATGAACAAAAAGTGCCTACAGAAGCGCTTAGGGACATTAAAGCTTATCTCATTAAGTAATGTCGACGAATCGATAGTACCATTTGTTAACGTAAATAAGAACCAGACACCAAAAATCAATCTACGTTTCCCAAGTGACGGTAGGGATATGAGAAGCAACCTATTTTAATAAGTAGGCAAAGAGACAGACGGGTCCCAACCCAAATTCCTAAGGACAAACAGCAAGAATTGCTTTTGAACGGATTCAGTTGAACCTACAGATAGATTTATAGATGTTAATAAGAATGAGATCACACAACAGAGGTATACTCAAGTATTGATCTAACTAAGCATATGTATAGCCTTTTTGTAATGTAAGGATCCTTAAGCTCTTTGGCCCACTTTTTAATGAAAGCTAGCGCCGACCTTGCTTTACTTAAAGATAGCTCAATGTGCAAATTAAAACGTAATCTTTGATCGAATAGAACCCGTAAATCGATGGACGAATCAACGTTTTTCAACTTGTGTGAGTCAATGAAATAGTCAGTACTGAATGACTTCCTTCTTAAAAAAGAAAGATCCTTGAATTTTTTTAAATTTAATTTCATAAAATTTAACGAGCACCATGTAACCAAACTACTTAAGTCAGTGTACTCATACGATTGCGATTCTAAGCAGAAGGAAATGAACAGTTTAACGTCGTCAGCATACATTAAGATATGGATGGATTTATTCACCAAGGAGGGATCATTAATGTATAAATAAAAGGAGTCCAAAGTGGCTGCCTTGCGGGACGCCAGACGCCACAGGAAATTCATCCAAGGTGATGAAGTTAAACAGAACCCTGAATGATGTGTTATGCAGAAATGAGTTTATCCATTTCGCTAAGTAGAAAGCGAAGCCAGAGACCTGGAGTTTGAAGATCAATAAACTATGGTTAACTAAGTCAAATGCTTTACTAAAATCACTGTGTACGACATCCGTGCGAAAGGCAAAAAATTCGTGAAAACATGGCAGGTAAACTCTAAAATATTCGTGACAGTAGATGTTTCTTTCTGAAAGCCATGCTGGAATGGGGAAGTATGAGATTTCATAGCAAAATCTAGATGCTAAGTAACAATTTGCTCCTACAATTTAGGTAAGACACTTAAGTTGGCAATGCCTCTATAGTTCTCAACGTGTCTGTTTCCATATTTATGAGGCGGAATAAGGAAGCTACTCTTCCAACACAAGAACTGGTTAAAAATCGTTGACAGACACCACAGAGCTTCAGCAAGCATGTTTTAAATTTGCTTGATGCAATCCCATCAGGTCCAGGCGCGGAACTATATTTTAGAGACCTTAAACTATCTAAAAGGTCATTTTCTGAACTGACTAAGTTAGAAATCAAAACCAAGTTAGTTAGCGGGTAAGGAGAGTTAACAATTAAATCGGTATTAGCAGTTGAAAAATTTCTTCGGAAGTATTCAGCAAAGCGATTTGAGTTTTTAATATCGCCAGAGGACTCAGAGCCATTGAAAGAAACGTGCGAATGAAATAGGGAGATTCTTTTTTTGAAGTTGACAAACTTAAAATAATATTTAGAATTAATTACCAATAAGGATTTTATCAACTGAAGGTATCTGCAATAACATTGGCGGTTAAGGTAATTACATGTATGCCTTGATGCAGAATAGGCAAAATAGTCGTAACCAGAAACACTTTTCGTAAATTTTTTGAAAAGTTTGTTTTTCTTATTTTCGTAAACCATGGCGGGCACTTGCTTTGAGGGCGAGGTTGCTTGATTGGAAAATATGCGTACATTGCTAGGTTTAATTCATTATAGAACGATGACAGTAAGGTTTCAATATTCTCATCAGGGTAGTCAAGCATAGTGTGTGAAAGGTTAAATTTAAGCAGTAAAATATTGTTTTTATTAAAATCATAATGTTTATTTGAGGAGTATGGGTTTAGCAAGTTAGGGTAGTTCAACGGACCATCATGCTTGTAAAGAAAGGAAATTCAATTTGTTGGGTGACACGGACCCTCAGGTGAACTGAAAAGTGGACAGCGATTTACAAATATCTCCGGGATATTGGCAAAGCAAAAGTCTGTCATTACAATTAGAAGTACGGTTGTATTGAAATAATTTACGATCAAATAATTCATTGAAAGACAGAATGGCTCCATCAAATGTTGAAGTGGAGACCTTACAGCCAGAATTATTACTATAACACCAAATGATTTGTGCCAAATTGACGTCCCCCAACACTGTAAGCACAGGAGCAGGCTTAGACTTTTCGACCACGCAACGTATAACTGTTTATTGGCAATTTTTGCGTGCATGGCATTAAATTCAAAGTCGGAAGGAGTAGGAAATTCAAATGGTTACGACGGGACTGCAACAGGTAAGGCAATTAAAACAACATCATCAGTGCGATTCAATCGAACCTTTCACGGTTTAACGACGTTTGAGTAAAAGCCACAAAACTCCGTGTTCACTGAATGTAGGAAAGTAGAGCGAATTTTTAAGTTTATACCTCTAACATTTTGGTAAATGAAAGTTACTGGGCCTGAAGAAACATTTGACAGTTTGAAACAGTTTGAGAATGGAATAGCTACCGAATTAGTATTACGGAGTCGATCCCGAGGAATGAATTCTTTAATTAAGGATCCATCTGGCCACAATGGTTTGCTTCGCAAAATTTCCATATGTTCAGTCGGAGCTAATACTTTAAGAGACAAGATAGCCCTACGTTGAGATGGAGCAAATTTGAAAATGTTAACACGCTTCAAATAGAAGGATGGGACTTTTGTAGAACGATTACTTTTTATGTTATTTTTAGAGATGCCAGACGCCAGGCTTGACACGAATATTTCCTTTCTGAGAGGTACTGCCGTCAAGCAGATGTCGTTCCTACTAGGAACGATAGCATTCACAGGTAGAGAGTTTTGAGTTGGCGAAAACATAGAGGGAGTGCCCACACTTGCACGTGCAGCTTGTGCGACTTGCCAAGCAGGTGACCAGCAGACACACGCGAGCAGCTAGTTGGATAGGCGGATTTGTTATTTCTATTAATATGTTTTGGAAATGTAGACAGAGTAGTCTAAGTGGCACCACTGAGAGGAGATATCCTTGCCGCTTTAGCATAGCTAAAACGAGGGGGGCTTCCTGACTTATATTTAACTTTTTCTTTATTACTAGCTCACGATAGCGGAAACGCTAACGTTCTTATAGGCAAGGATGGACCACTTGCATAAGTCGATGAATCAAATTTAGGCCAAGACAGGGGTGTAGTACCACATGCTACATGACGGGCTGGTCTTTTGTAGGCGGGGGGAAGATGAATGCTCTATATAGCGACACTCATCGAACATAGTCTTGATTTTTTCAAACTTTGCACACAAAGTCACGAGCTTTTGCTTAATTTAGAAGACCCATTATTTGTCTCCGTTTGTTTAAAATAATGTAGAAAAACCCTTTATGTAGAAAAGTAGCAGACAGGATAGAGATTGTGAAAACAAGAAAAAACAGTTTGTCACGTACACAAAAATGATTTCTCAAATTATACGCAAAATTCACACTATTAAAGACATAGTAAACAAAGAGCAAGCCAGGGGAAATACTGTAAACGCTGCAAACCAACTCAGACAATTGGAAGCAGCAACACACAAAAAACAAGAAGTTTTAACGAGGGCACTAAATGCTAAAAAGCTAAAAGGCGTATAAAGCAATAACGCAATAAAATAAAAAAAAAATAAATTGCGAAATTTCTACACACAAAGTAAAACAGTACGACCATAGCGCACGCGCAGGATTTTAATTATTAATTCGCACTAATATGTACACAAAAGTTAAATATATATCAAAAGTATTACCCCATATTTTGATTGAGAAAACATTTTTTGTAAATCGATTATCAACCACGATTATCATTTCAACTTTCAAATTTATTTATCATTTTTGACTTCACATAAATTCAACAAATTTTCTTTTCATTTTGAATGACTGATTTACCATATTTAGTTATATACAAAACATAGAAACATCAATTTGGCTCCGATTTTTTATGCCTAACCGCGTTATTAATGCGTTGTAATCGAAAATTTTAGCAGATATATTGCAAAGTTGCCGACAATGCTATATTATTAGCGATAATAAATTGTGTCGACGTTGACAGAAAGCGATAATGAGATTAACTCGTGATGCGAAAAACCAGGGACAACAGCTTGACAACATTGTACAAAAATGGGATTCTCACTTAAAGGAAAGTAACCAGTAAGTGAAGTGGATTGGTGCTGGCTATTAAAATTATGTCTCCTACAGCATTTAATGCCGCAGCATGGCCCGTACTTTGTAAGCTTTGCTCTAGTGAAATAAATCACAATTGAAAACGCCAGTTATTGCAATATTGGGATGCAAAGCAAGCAGATCATTATGCCCTCTTTCGAAATGGCCATATGTCCTCTGGGCAAGTGGAGAACACCAATCAGCAATTTATTATTCTGGAGACTCCGTTTAACATACAGAGATTCACATATCCTCTCCTCCATGACTCCAAAAACTTTCCTTAAGTGCAGTTTAGACGAGATGTGTAGAGCAATCCATTCAGCTCTAGACGCTGGTCGGTCACTTCTAGCTAGAGAAGTTTACTAAGCCCATCCAGTTTCATAAACCGGTTAAAAACACTAATATTCTAGCAGTTGATAAGCTTAACATTAAGATTAAGATAACTAATAATGAGACAGTTACGAAACAGTTTGTTGCTGGCAATTGACTTGAGATTCAGGCCTAGCACGCTTAAAATATGGTTTACAACAAAGCAAAATAGCTACTAAAAAAATTTAGTATAACTTAAATTTAATTTAACTTACTTAAATTTATGACTTTATTACTCCGTATGTGTTTCAAAATTCAATAAAATGTTATTCTAACGGTACTGCAATCCAGTACTTAAGAAAACCAACTACAATAAGTTTAACAAGAAAGAATGAGATACAGTAAGAGGGGTAAATAAGATATTGGAGAATTCATTGTTCGCCTGTCGAAGCTGCTGAGTTAAGAATGCCTCCCACGAGACGTTTGAACATTCCCAGCAGATTAAAGAGAGCATTGAATACCCAGTTAACGTTGCGTACGCCTCTTACGAAATCTTGGCACATAACATCTGCCGCATTAGGCACACTGCCCAGTTAATTGTGCCCTTTTTTAACACATACCGCACGACATACTGGAATATAGCCAATTAGGACTTCGCAGGTCATCGCGACAGAGACTAGCAACAAAAAAGAAAGAAAAAAAGAACAGTCACAGGCAATGTTAAACGTTTTTACGTAATTATCACTCTCCAAAAAGAAAAAAGGTAGATCTTTTACACCAGGACGAAATAGATTTCCCAGAAATTAATTTGTTAAGATCACAGTGGACAAATAAGTTAAACGACTGGATGAATACACTTTCTTCGAAAATTAAATGCAGCTAAACAAAAATTTTCCAATCCGCACATAATAGAGTTAGCAAGGTTTTTCAATTTGAGTTCCTCAATGCCATGCAAATTATACGTCACCTCTAACATTAACGTTGCTTATTCAAATTATACTACCGCAGCTAACAAATAATACCAACTTAGTTTTATCTTTTTTAAATCTAATTGTCATTCAAAATCTATTTCGTCGCCTTCAAAGTAATTCTTTTAATTCTCGGAACAGTTGTTAAAGCTTCCTGCGATTCAGCTCGTATCTCTTCAATAGAATCAAAACTTACTATAATGATTCAAACTCATCTTTGGATCAATATTCCGATTATAACACCAAAATCGAGTGTATCCTATCACCATTATGGAGCGGACGGTTTAAGATGCCTTCTGCTTCTCGTCAGACCATCACGATAAGATCTGCCTTAAGGTCTTATCCAAAATTGCACTACAGTACTGCAGCCGAAGCAGCTGGCACTGCCTTCGTTTATAAGCAAGTGGCAGAAACGACGCGTCTAGTTAGAAAGAAAATTGACAGAAAATAACGTGTTCAATTTTTAAGCCTAGGGACGCCGCTCTTAGAGTCTCACCTGAGGAAGAGTTTCGCCGGCGTCATATTAAGTGCTTGCAAAACTTTTTAACGTTTTTTCACTTGAAAGAAACGAAAAGAATTACCACAATGTGTATTAATCAAAATATTTTTTATCATTTTCAACTCCATTTTCCCATCTTTTTGGCAACTTGTCAGTACCGTGTCGAAAAAACGATATTAGTTTGACAGCGATTTAATTATCGACGCACTTTTGCATTTCTTCAAAGTTGAGCCACTGCGTGCCAGGCAAGCAATGCTGCATCGATCTGAACAAGTGGTAAGCAAAAGTCGCCATGTCTGGTGACCACGTTGGGCGTGGCAG
Source organism: Glossina morsitans morsitans (assembly GCA_001077435.1). Lineage (NCBI taxonomy): Eukaryota > Metazoa > Arthropoda > Insecta > Diptera > Glossinidae > Glossina > Glossina morsitans. The sequence continues at coordinate 7,288 of CCAG010010045.1, forward strand.
AACTTCCCGTTCGAGTTGCAACGGTGTATCCTGGACAGCAATTGCAACAAGTGGCCGAAATGGTATTTCAGTCAATTCGTGTAGTAGCCATTTTAGCCGCTATTTCTAGTCTCTTTTGCACCAATAGATTATTCAATTTTTCAATTGACGTCAATAGACATCTGCAGTAGCCGTTCTAATCGGTTTTAAGAGCTCGTAACACATTACAACTTAAAGATTTCCCCATATGCACAGCAACAAGTTATGGCCATGAATATTCCGCTTCGGTGCCGGCATGGATGGTTCTCCTGGACAAATCTAGGTCACCTAGGATTGTCGTAGATCCACTTTTCATTGCTAGTCACAATACCTTACAAAACACCTCTGTTTTTTGCTAGATAGCGATGGAACCGCGCTTTTGAAGGCGTTCCAATTGACACTTTAGGTCAATTCGTATGGAAGCCATTTTTCCTCCTTTGGGATTTTTTTCATCGCATGTAAACGACAAGAAGTAGTTGTATCATTACTGCTAAATTGTCCGAATTTTATTTGAGAGTTTTAGTTGGGTTTTCATCCAATAAATCGTTATCATTATTTTCCAAATTTTTAGTTTTACAGTTTGGTCTTTGCGATTGGCATCAAAATCATCGCTGAAACCAAAAGCGAAAATTGGGTTTTAATGGACTAGCACCCTCATAATTTGTGACTGTTTGATGGGCTTTGGCAGTAGATTTCTTCAAATTAAACAAAAAATTTAATGAAAGTCGAAAATGCAATTTTGAGCCCTCCATGATTAGTGTCGGCGTACACTATATAAATAAATAGTAGTAAATGGAAAACTCCTATTTTACGTATACAAAGGTCAAAATCATTGAATTTAACCATTATGTACACTGGGACTTCCCATTTCTTTATCATTTTTACCTTTAGAAGTCGCTAATAAAAATTATTACAAGCACCTAGTATATTCGTCAGATATTTCACCGCGCTGACCTCTGAAAAGCCAGAACATGGAGTTGAATATTGAATACTGGAAGGCAGTCCAGTAGGAGGCGTTGAAGAAAATGGTTGTTTCAACCCTTGCATTGGGCGAATCATCATCAACAATGCTGAAGAAAAACGGATATGTCGTTACCTAAAGTATTGGCTCAGTCTCTTTGAGCCCAACCGGAAAAACTGCAGGGCCAGATAAGCACTGCCAATGCAAGATTAACGACGGAGATAGACCATCAGGCTTATTACAAGTAAGGACATCGGTCTCGTCGACTAAATTGGCTGCAATAATGCTCTAATGACACCTCCCTCGCTTCTGGATGAAAGCCCGACAGGCAGTGGGCTTGCAAAAACCAAGTCAATCGTTAAGGAGCGCCCAAGGCCCCAAAGACTCTGACAGCTCAGTAACCACTGGTACCCAAGAAAGAAGGGCGAACAGGCTTCGGAGCAAGCCCAACTCCGTAGCAACCACAGGTATCCAAAGGTTATAGGACGCGAGTTGTCTTTCAGAGCACTAAATAGAAAAAAATTGGCATATCAGGTGCATCCAAGGGTACCTCCAGAAAGCTAAATTCTTCTTTTAGTTGTGTGCTCACAAACGAGCATCTGGAGATAGTCCTTATATTGCAGCCATGCATAAAAGTGCACATTATTCAATGCCTACACAATAAGAAAAATAAGTTGGCTTACAATGTTCAGTATGGGCGCCCTAGACCCGCCTCGCTCATTGGAGACAATATAATCTTCTAACTAAAGATGGCATCAGTGGAATATGCATTCTAAAGAGACTAGACAGAGATTATACAGAAAGTCCCGATGAATCTGGTCAGTCCTTATTAAAGACCACTATCCTGAATTCTTATGTGAGGCGAGACTCGGGTCAAGTATACTCAAAATAAATATGTCGACCTTTAGGAACGGCAATTTCGCTAATAAAATATTCTGTGCGGCACAGGTGCAATGGACCATGTAAGCTATGGGTTCGTGGATATCGCCAAGACTAGATGCTATAAAACCGTGTCTTCTTCAACAGGGTTCAGAAAATTTTGTGACATGGTTAGCCAGATCTTACAACGTTAGCACTCTAACGGGATACATACCTTTGGATTGGAATTGGGCTAAAATTGACCTTATACTACATGCAGGGAGAAAATGAACACCTGTCAAAATTATACAGATTGATTTGGTTTACTAATTTTTTTTCAAAACAATGGGCAAAAGTTTAGGCAATTTTATTAGGGCAGCTGATTTGAAAGTAAGGCAAAAGTGCCCATTTTTTATCAAATTTCACAACTAACCATGACGCCAATACACAAGCTGACCGATAACATCGAAGGGGCAATAAAAGCCAACCCTTGGTTGGCGCTCCTCTAAAAAATTGAAACATTCCCCACTTGATTATAAACTGAATAATCAATATGCTGAATTTAGTCCCACAACCTGAACTAATGTCATTGACTATATACTAATATTAAAAACTAGTACAAAGTATATAAAGAAAAATAAGCAGAAAAAATATTAAATAATAAAAAAAAGCATGAACGGAGTTACTATTTTGGTCAAATAGGTAATATGTAGAAGGTCAAGGTTTTCTCTGGTTTCGCCATTACATTTGGTGCCCAAGAACGATACAAACGAGTGGCAATTTTGTGAAGATTTCCAACGATTAAACGAAGTCACTGTTCCTGGTTGATATCCTTTGCTTCATATTTATGATATAAGTTGGGACCTTAGAGATAGACGGATCTTCTCAAAGTTAGAACTAGTCTACCATTGCATTCCTATGGCTGCGATAAGTGTACATGAGATAACCATATCGACGGCGTTCGAATTTGTGAAAATGCCTTCCGGATTAAGGAACTCAGCGTAAACATTTCAGAGATTTGTAAGTGCAGTGAGCAGCATCTTACAACAATCTGTGAGAGGAATCATTGAGCCTCTTTCCTCCTTTTCGAAGTAACTAGTCTAAATGTAGTTCATGGGCTATCAGCGATCCACCTCGGCATTAAAGATTTCACTTAATATTACTGACCATAAACTATTAATAAGGACTTTAAGATGATGAATTGCAGTGGATATGGTGGAAGACACACTTTCACGAGTTTTCGAAGTCGATGCTCTAAAATCTACTGACTTAAATCTTCAACGAAAAACAAGTCAATATCGATTGACAAGAGTTATTAAACAAACAGTGCAGAACCATAAAATTCTTGAAAATCCCTATACCGAATTCTGAAATGGTGTTCGGATGTTCGGATGACATTTCTAAAAGAAATTTACGGTATATCTCATCCAGGGGTTAAATCTACACAGCGACTCGTTGCAACGAACTATATTTTGCCAGGTATAAGTAAGAAACCTAAGATCTGGTCAATGTATGCGGTGTCAAGAACCAAAACGTCCATCAACATACCAAATCACCTACTGGCCAAATTCCTCTCCCTAAGAGAAGGTTCGAACATATGTACATGGACCTGATTCAGCCGCTACCGTTATGGAAAGGAAATCGCTACATCTTGACGATTGTAAATCGCTGATCTCGTTACTTGAAACATTTGCTTTGATAGACATTAAAGCCAATAGAATTTTATTGACGTTTCTTAATAACTGCATTGCATGGTTTGGTGTTCCTTTTAAAGCAACTTGCAATTAGGGAGCGCAATTTGCATCAAAATTTTTCACGTAATTGGCTTAGTTATTGGATAAGCATAGAATTAGCGCGTCTTTACATCATTCACAGACTAACAGCATGGTACAACCTAACATAACGAACTTGGACGAACTTCAAGATACTCTTAGAATTGCTATCTGTTTACAAGAAGATACATCCGCGACACATATCCGGTCCGCCATTAGCCATCCAAGAGGTTTTGAAGCAAAAGTTTATTTTTCCACACCATTAAAACCTTGTAAATTGATGTTTGTCCCTGATATAAATAAGAACAATCTACAGAATCCTCATGGTGGTCCATACAAAGGTTTGCAAAAGAATGACATTTTTTGAAGTCAAAATTGACAATGCAATCAAGACTTTCCCTGTAGATCGGCTGAACCCTCTTCTAGTCGAAAAGCCCTTTACAAAAAGTACACATACCAACACTAAGCCAAAGGAACACGTTATCTTCAACACGCTCCGCATGTTCGCTAGAGCGGAAGTAATGCATTGTCCATTTGTTTATATGAATTGTAATTTTTTGTTTATTTATATCCTAAAAATTATCATTTGTTTTCATACCGCATATTTCGAAATCGTGTACTTTTTGAACTTGCATATAATATTTTGCAGTTTTCCTTTTTCATTATTTTAGAATAAAAATCAGATATTCTCTGGAACTCAAAAAAAAGTGTATTTGTTTTTAAAAGTAGGTGGTATATTTATAATTTTAAATTTCGGTTTTCATATAGTACAGCTGTAGCCTAAAGTAAAACAAAAGATGACGACGACGACACTAAACAAAAGACAGCATCTCCGTTGCGTCGACATAGCCGGGGCGTTGAGATCCTGTCCCTTGAATATCCTAAAAACACTGCTAGGTGTAACACCTCTATCTAGGAAAAGACGCTTACCTGAGCTCACTCAGACTGTCGAGCATCTGCAATTAAAACGCAAAAATCTCAAGGACAAGGCAACCAAAGGGCTGGTTGCCTAGTCAAGAGGAGAGTCCAAAGGACCATGATAAGTCCAGAACCTTTCTGTGGTGTACCAACAAACCGCATGAAGAGGCTAGTATCAGAACGGGCACAGAAAAAATCGAATTACCATTGAAAGCAAGGTGCACGGTAACGGCAATGGAAAAGATTTATAATGCCTTCCAGTACAGCGCCTAAGCTACTGGAACAAAGAAGGTACGACTTACATTTGTTCATCGACTTCCACACGGATCATAATTCATTCGAGTATCACATTAAGAATCTCATACCAACTCATGCAGACTCTGCCTAGAATGGAGTAAAACGGTCCGTCATGTTAATGCGACGCCACCTGCAGAATCAGGTACCAAACATTTCATAACGCAAGACAATGCAAAATGCTCCGAACCAAGGAACGTTCCAGCATTCATAAGCCTATGAGCACGGCTGACTAAAGTAAATCTTTCAGGTCGAAGCACGGATTTACCACACAATAATAAGAATAACCGCAACTGTGGCTGAAAATGCAATAATGCGTTGTTTCGTTGCAATAAACTCCAAAGAGTAAACACAATGAGAATGTGCGTTACCATATTATTTTACAAAAAGCAAATGTATGTAAATGAGAAAAACTAACGTATGGTTTAAGGAGTAGAAATAAGACAATAAATATAGACCTAAATATAGACAATATATATAAGAAAACCACAATGAGGAAGTTCTTTTACAAATAGATAAGCTTTTTGATCGATTAAGGATAAAGAGACTTTATTGTAATAAAGTTTTTTGTAAAAAGAATTAAGATTCTTTGGTAAATTCCTACGCAAATTCGACTGACGTGGACTCTCGCCTACACATGTTAACTGTTAATAAATCCACCTTAAGGTACTTACCATGTGTTGAATGGGAACATACTTGTGCCATCTAATCGTAGATCTTATTGTCTTGCTTCCAAACTTTTTGGTCTGTTTATTTGTTTTGGTTCACAACGTGAATACAGTACATCACTAAAATATTGAAAGTGCCACTTAATCATTGTGACATAGATATTAATAGCCGTACTGTGACTTGTACACCCTTCTCATTCGTTTAAGGAAATCAACTTTTTTAGCAATTATCTTGCAAAGGTAGTTCTCATAATCAATGAATGCTAACTCCTTATCTAGCATTAAGCAAGTGTACATTTTACTTAAGATTTTCAGAGTTCAAAGTTCGTTTTGTTGCAGAAAAGGTAGATTAGACGAATTATTTACATATTTATTTAAGAATATTACACATTTATTAATTCTATATAAGCATAAATCCAAAAAAAATTATTAGAATTCATACAAAATATATGATGTAAATAGCGAAAGAGAACCTAGATACAAAAAACTCCGATTAAAGTTAAATATCACAGCCTGGCTGTTAAAATAGGTTATGTATTACGGTTTGCAGGGAGTTCATTGATAAGAATGAACTCAGATAAGTGCCAATTAAGTATAAGTTCAATTATTTTTGTTTATAATGAATCTATATTTGAAGTTTTATTTAACTTCTTTGTAAAAAAAGTACCTATACAAGCTGGGAGCATTTTCAGTAATATATTTTGTTATGTGTACTAATTATTGATGTGGGTTGGAGTACATTGGCCATCTACCTGACAGGCATACAATATAATTGATTCAAAGGCAGCTTTACATAAGAAAGTCTTATTCACAGCCCTTAGCTTAGAATTTCTCTTTATTAATGGATATAGTATTTTTATATTAATGTTGTCAGAAAAAAGAGTTTCATTATCTGGAATGAAGGATGAAGGAAGAAACTAAGGATTTCTTTTTCGAGTTAAAGGATATGGCCTTCGTCTTATCTGCATTTAAATTTATTTACAAAATTGAATGTTACACTAATTGCAAATTGCAACTTGTTTACTATTTTGCACCCAAGTTCATGCTTTAAAAGCTATTAAAATTTAGGAAGAGCGAGAACAGAAACTCGAATCCAAAATTTCACCTCGAATAAACCCTTGCGGAACACTTGTAGCAATAGCTATTAAATCAGAAAATGCGCCTAAGAGAGAAACCCAGAAATATCTTTCAGATAAAAAGATTCGGATTAAGTAACCTTCAAGAAGTGAAAAACCAAAATATATCATTTTAAAAATTAGACCATCCTGCTAAGCAGAATCAAAGGCTTTTCCTATGTCAAAAACAACTAAGGCTAGAAACCTCAAAAGGCTAGTGGAACAACTTCAGACGGTTTCTAACTGTTGTGAAAATATTGTAGTTCTATGCAAAAGTTAGTTATGCATGTAAAAAGTCGGATTCCTTCATGAGGAATATTTTTAAAGCTTCATTTTTGATGTCATCCATCTGGGGACTTTCTTGGGCGTATTTCTCTCACTAAACCTTTAACACTTATGTAGTCCTACTCTGAGATATGAACTGTAATTAAGTTTAATCACGCTACTGCAGAATTACCTGTATGCTCCCTCGCACGAGACCTTAAATTGCAAAAGATTTTGACTTGAGTTTTAGGTTTAGGTAAGTCTAGGTTTGATGAGTATAGCTTTATTGAGCACTCATCTTCTTCCCAGGTTAGCAAACTAGCAACTCGTAGCATAGCGTGTGGGACGTCACCTCTGATTCATTTTAAACTTGATTCACTGGTGCAAGTTAGCGCTCCCTCTAACTCTACAACGAAAGTCAGCGTTTCCGATACTGTTGAATCGGTCGGTAACAAAATAGTTACAAACAAGCCAGCAAGTCCTTCTGCTTTAAGTTATGCTGAAGTGGCAAGCAGCGCCGTCGCTCATTCTAATCAGACGTCATCGCCAAAAAATAATAAAGAACCAACTAAATCATCTTCTCCCCCTGTCTGTTCGAGTGTAAAGGCTAGTCTCAAAACTGGGCATGTCGCTCAAGCTGCTCGTGCAAGTGTGGTAACCCCCGCAAGATTCTCCCCATTTCATAACGTCCTTTCCGTGAATCCTACTAGTAGTAATGACATTTGCTTGACGGCAGCGGCGAAAGTCCCATCAGTCAACTTAAAGCGCGTTAGCATTTTCAAATTGTCTCCTTCTCAATCTAGAGCAAGACTAGTTCCGACTGAAAGTAGCGATATGTTGTCAAATAAACCACTGTGGCCAATAGGAACCTTAATTAAGGAATTTATTCCTCGAGATCGATCCCGTAATACCAAAGCAGCAGTCCTGTTGCCTTCAAAAAACTAAATGTTTCTTCAGGTCCATTATATCTCATTTATCAAAATGTTAGGGACATAAATTCAAAAAATCGTTCTACTTTCCTAGATTCAGTAAACAGTGAGTTTTTCTATTTGGCCTTCATTGAAACTTGGTTAAAACCTTAACTACATTCGTCAGAACTTTTCAATAATTCGTTTCATATTGTCAGAAATGATCGATTGTATCGTATTGGTGGTGGTGTATTCATTGCCATACCTGCGTCAGTCCCGTCCAAATCAATAGAATTTCCCACTTCTCCTGACGTTGAATTTATCGCCATTCGAGCAAAAATGCCTAATAAACAGCTATTTATAACCTGCTCCTGCGTTCCCCCAAATTCTGATATCTCCATTTATAAGAAACAGGCTGTCCTCTTTTGTGAAGTGGCCAAGCAGTCTAGACCCACCGATTTGGTCGTTGCGTTGGCGTTGACTTCAACCTGCCTCAAGTCACTTGGTGTAATGGTGACAATTCGGGCTGTTTGATTCCTACTTCAACATCTGATAGAGCTGTTGTGTTCTTTACCGATATATTTGACCATAACTTAGGTCAATATAACCGTACCTTTAATTGTAATGGTAGACTGCTTGGTCTCTGCTTTGCCAATTTTCCTGAGATTAGTGTAAATCGTTGTCCTCCTTTTAGTTTACCTGAGGATCCTTATCATCCAGCATTGTGTATTTCTTTTCATAACAAGTATGACGGTTCGCTGAACTGCCTTAATAGTCCAAACCCAACCTTTTCCAGCAAATATTATAATTTTCATAAAACCAATATAGTATTGCTAAAATATCATCTTTCACATATGAGGCTAGATTTCTCAACCGGAAGTATAGAAAGCTTATTGTCATCGTTCTACAATATATTAAATCTAGCTATTGCTGCATCTGTTCCGATTAAGCAGTGCCGACCTCGAAGCAGGTGTCCCCCGTGGTTTAATAAGACAATTAGGTATTACAAGAATAGGAAAAACATGCTTTTCAAGAAATTTTCGAAAAGTGGCTCTTCTTTAGACAATTTCGCTTACTCAGCCGCAAGGCATAGATTTAACTCCCTCAGCCTCCAATATTATTGCAGATACCTACATTAAATCCTCTCTGTTTGCTAATCCTAAATACTTTTTTTATAGTTGTTAATTCAAAAAGAAAAAGTTCTACATATCCCTCGTATGTTTCTTTTAATGGCTGTGATTCCTCGGATGATTTTGAAATCTCAAATCTGTTTGCCGAGTACTTCCGACGAAACTTTTCGACGCCTAGTTTCGATTTATCAGCAAACTACCCATATCCTGTAACTAACTTTGTTTCAATATCTAATTTGGTTACTTCTGAAGATGACGTTTTTAAAGGGTTGAGTTCTCTAAAATATAGTTATGCGCCTAGACCTGATGTGTACTTAAATCTTGTGCTGTCGAGCTATGTGGTGTTATCTCAAAGATTTTTAATCAGTCCTTGAACTTAGGTGTTTTCCCTTTGTGTTGGAAGAGCAGGTTTCTTATTCCTATTCACAAAAGTGGGAGTGGATAACTTGTTGAGAAGTATAGAGACATCGCCAAGTTGAGCGTCTTGCCTAAATTATTCGAGAGAATTGTGACTCACCATCTGGCCTTTGCCATCAAATCGTATCTTTCTCCACTCCAACATGGCTTTGGAAAAGGAAGATCTACGGTCACCAATCTGTTAGAGTTTACTTGTCATGTTTTAAGCCTTTTTCTAGTGGCTCTCGCACTGATGTCATATAGACTGATTTTAGCGAAGCGTTTCTTTTGGTTAACCATAAATTACTTATCTTTAAACTTCAAGCCTCTGGCTTCTCTTCCCATTTAGTGAAATGGATAAGCTCTTATCTGCATAATAGGTCATTTAGGGTTTTGTTTAACTTCACCGCCTCATATGAATTCCCCGTTACTTCAGGCGTACCTCAAGGTAGCCATTTAGGACCGATTCTATTTAATCTATACATTAATGATTTGCCTTCGGTCATTAAATCCAGACAGATCTTAATGTATGCTGATGATGTGAAACTGTTTTCCTCCTTTTCCATAGAATCTCAATCACATCAGCTTCAAATTGACCTGAATACCTTGGTTGCGTGGTGCTGGTTGAATCACATGACACTAAATCTAAATAAATGTAAGAAGCTTTCTTTCTCAAGAAGGAAGTCATTCATTACCCAGTATTTCATAGGTTCGCACAAGTTGGAGGACGTCGATTCGTTCTCAGACTTAGGCGTTCTTTTTGACAAGAGGTTGCTTTTTAACTTGCACGTTGAGCTCCCGTTAAGCAAAGCTAGGTCCACGCTTGGTTTTATAAAGAAGTGGTCCAAAGAGCTTGATGATCCTTACATTACCAAAAGGCTGTACACATGTTTGGTTAGACTTATTCTCAAGTATGCCTCTGTTGTGTAGTCTCCTTGATATAGGTGCTATGTAGATTCAATTGAATCTGTTCAAAAGCAATTCTTGCTGTTTGCCCTTAGGAATTTGGTTGCTTCCCTTGTCCTTACCGTCTCTTGAGAAATGTAGATTTGTTCTTGGCGTTTCCTTCGTAATCAAAGTAATAAATGGTGCTATTGATTTGGAGAAATAAGTTTTAATGTCCCTAACCGCTTCTCTAGGCACTTTATCTTGGCTAATGTAAATATATTTATGAGCTGTTTAACCCGCTCAGAGTTGTTTGCAAGAATCTAAATGATGCCTATCACTTATTCTCACTATCAGACTCTTTAAAGTCCTTTAAAGACCCATTGCTTAATACGCGTGATTTACCAATGTCGTACTTAAAATAGCTTTTAACCCTAAAAAGTCATTGCGATTCGAAAATTAATTGTTGTTAACTATTATCGGTTGCCAAGCTTATGCATGTTTGCGATGGCTTAGGGGTTCATTTGCAATTTGGTCCTGTACCGATTGTGGGTGTGGCTCTGTGCTGGTTGTGTAAATGCTTTTTTTTCTTTTTCCTTCTTATTTGTTTTATTATACTTACACTAAGTTTTAAGTTTTAATATTAATTAATTTAGGATTTACTTTAAGAGTCAATTCAACTCGACTGTCATTTGTTTTAGTCGAGTTCCATGTATAAGTGGAATAAACAAATAAATAAAATAAAAAAAAATAAAGTAAATAAATAAATCACTACATAGAGAAGTACACGATCTCCACATTTAAAAGGCGGAATGACACGGCATATTTTACGCAGAAATTTGCCAATGTTTCAAGACAACTTGCTACATCTTTCTAAAGCACTTATTTTACGATCCTATAATTTGTTTCAAAATTTGAAAATTTTGCTCCTGACTAGGGATACGCAATTAAGATTTCTATTAGCGTTGCGAATGTCCGAACCGACGGTTTCAATTACATCGCTTAAGACTGATGAAATTTCGTAAAGTGTCAACCTCTTAAAAATTAAAACTGCAACTCCTCCACCTTACTTTTTCGTCTGGTTCGTAAGTGTGGGTCGAATGAAATTGTTTTAAACTCTTAAATATAAACTCTTAACACTTAATTGCGTTATAGCAGCAAATTTTTTTGCTTATTTTTACACACTTTAAGATTTTTAACAATATCAAAAGTTGACTGAATGATTTCATTTTCTGAGAAAAGATCAACATTACCACTAAGCAATGAAGCGAACGATTGCTTATGTTGCACATTCATTCCAGTGCTAATATGAACCGAGTTATTGTTACCAGATTTTACACAAGCTCTATGATGGAGAGCTGGAAATATCAAGCTATGCTCGACAGAGAAGTTGAAGAAAAGTTATATTGTTATCTTTCGAGAGAGAGAGAGCATTATTTGCATATGAGCTGTAATTTTGTTGACAAACCTTACGACGGAATTATCAGTACAATCAGAAGTTTTATGCTTGCCAGCGCAAACATCACAGTATGCGCTGATGCTCAAAAAATCGATGTTATTTAGATCTGCATTAACTAACTTTTATATCAAATTATTCTTGTGAACCAATCTTTATAAGAAAATATCAAAAATTGTGATTTATGATGAGAATCCTTACATTGGGGCATCCAAATCCATTTTATCATACGAAGTTTTAGTTTTGTTAGGAATGGTTATTTATCTACACCGTACTATCTACTACCGACCCAACAAACATTCACAATAATAAAAATATTTTGCACCAAAGATGTAACCAACCGCAATTCATTCTTAGCTAGAAACTCGAATTTTTACTGCACAAATTTATTAATTATATCCGGGTATTCTGCAAGCCTACCAACTTTTTAAAAATCTAAACATATCTTAATAGAGTTACCATCACCTTAAAACTATTACTAATCCCCATAGTACCCTCTTTCAGTTTCAACTTGACTTAAAACGTATAACTTTGGCGTTGCGAAAATTGACCCCTTCGCGTTTTTCATGTATTTTTAACGTCCAATCCTTGATTTGTTCAGCGATTTTTGCTCAGCAGCTGATGCGACTTTTTCTACGTTGTTTACTTTCATCCCAAACGTTGTATCAGTCCAGGCCCAGTATAAGCCTGTTGTAAAACCTAAATGCGTAATCGTTCCTTAAAAACATATATGTTGTCATATCTCGAGCAAGCCTGCATATTTTACATATCCTCATAAAATGTTTCTATACAGCAGGTGTTTGCTGAGTAACCCTTTTCAGCTACGAATTGAACAGGCAATTGTAAAATTATAGCATACATTAATTCACCGGCTACGTAACTAGTGGATACCTAACTAGTATCAACATTTTTTGAACTGCGAAATTCTAGTCCTAGTGACAAGACAACTATCCAGTTTGACATTTAATACCATTTGTCAAAGCTCGAAGCAGCCTTTCAATTTAACCGTTACTTTGAAGTTGATATGATGTTGTATGAACGACTTTGGAACCAAGGACTTTGGCTTTGGTTCTCGCAATAGACAGCATTCAAATTGTCTGCCTTTGTCGGTTGCAATTTGGTACAAAAAATCTAAAAATCCAGTCATGAAGGAAAGCGTTAACAAATGATTATGCAGTAATATCTCCCGAAAGTCTAGCTTCCGGTCATCTTGTGAATCTGTCAACAGATGTGACACAGTATGCAATTTTTTGAGGAAGGTAGGGGACTAACGATATCGAAGCTTATGTATTTAAAACGTTCTTGAGGGATCTCTATGTTACCGATTGGCGTTTTGGAATATCTCCCAATTTTTTAATACTGACATGATATGCAACATTTGCTATGTCTGTCTTCATCGATGGCCGCGCGAACCGTTTAGTAATCATTTTAATTGAAGATTTTGAACCAGGATGTGACAAGTTATATACAATATAAAATATATTGTGTCACGTATGGATGTGCAACATGTGTAGAGCAATCACAAATAATTTCTAAATTTAAATGCGACAATTTCATTTTCTTCAAAACAAGGAATGAGAATTGAAGTAAACTTTCTAATTCTTCATCAGATTCTTGATCCCTTGGCAATGATTCATATCAATACCGCTTGGCATAGACATTATTTCAATTCGTAAAAGAAAATCAGCTATTACATTACATTTTTCTTTCATATATTTAATGTCGGTATTGCCCAATGTAGTTCAATTCACGTAGCGGCCTTGGTGGAGCTTTGTCCAATTTTTGGTAGAAAGCAAACGTGGAAGGTTTGTGGTCTGTATAGATAACGAATGTACGTCCTTCCAAGAAGTATTGGTATTGCTTAAGATCAGAATATATTGCTTGTAGTTCTCGATCATAATTATTATTATGACGTTGTGTTACCGCAAATTTTTTGAGAAAAATATAACCAGGTAACAATCAATAAAGTATTGTTGTAAAACTGCCACCATACCAAAATCTGAAACGTCAATCTGAAATGGTAGAGATGATCCTTCGATTAGATAGGCTGGTAGGAACTAAAGCGTCGACAAGTTGTTTTTTGCTACAATCGAATGCGTTTCCTTGTTCATCTGTCCAAAAAATTTGTCGCTGCTCGTTTATATGTTGTCCTTTTTTCTTGGTGAATAGCGTGTGTCTCGGCGGCTTTGGAGAGTAACTTTTGGTAAAAATTAATAACACCAAGAAATTGGTAAAGACCATGTACGTTTTCTGGTAGGGAGGTTCCTTCCTTTTAATGTTATCAAATATCCTAAAAAAGATAGTTCACTTTTTCTGAATTTGCACTTTGCAACGTTTATTGTCAAACCATAGGACCTTAATCGACTAAAGAGTAATTTAAGGTGTTCTTTATGTTCTTCCAAGTTTTTAGGTGCGATAAGGATATCGTCGGTGTAGAGATAAGAAAATTCGAGGAGTTTTAGGACTTAATGCATAAACCAGTTAAATGTGTGGTATATTATCCTTGTAAATTCGAAAAGTCTTATCGGCGTGATAATAGCTGGCTTAGGTTTGTCTACTTTTACAACAGAGATTTCGAAGGAAAGTTTCTTGCCATGTAAATTTGCTGAAAATTGTGTAAATATGGTATAGGGTTCTATCCGGAACCGTAATTTTATTGGAAGCTCTATAGTCACCGCACGGGCGCCATTTGTTTTTAGATTTTGGAACAAGGTGTTAAGAATTGTCCCAACTGCTCTTCAGACGACGTCGTATGCTTAATTGCAGCATATAATTAAATTCTCTTTTTACAATCTTAAGATTTTCAGGAGGTAATCTGAATGAAGAGGAGGTTCCTTTCTTTTGATGTGATGAGTCACTAAGAAACGAGGTGTGCTTAACTCTTTTAACGTAGGGAAGCAATCAAAAAATTTTAGAAAGTCAAATCCGATAGCTGGCTGTGGAATATCTGCAATTATAGATTTGCATATAAATAGTCGTGTTTAATTAAGGTTTAAATAAGAAACCTTTTGTCCATAAGTTTTAATAATTGCGTAATATGCGGCTTGAAGTTCGAATTTATTTGTTTATATGTTTTGGATAGATAGATGGTCGAATTATCAATACATCAGCTTCTGTATCTATGAGGCATTCACAAGTTGAAGTTCAGATATCGTTTAGATGAGGTACCTTATGTTCTTTTATTATAGCAGCGGCCTCTATTTTAATTTCGTGTTCGGTCTTGGGACTTAATTAGAATGGTATATGAAGACAACTCAAAGCCTGTATATTACAAAGCATTTCATTCAAATTCGTCGAGATTACAGTGCTTATTGAAGGGCAACTTAGCTGGTCGCTAAGTTAGTCTAAGCTCTCTCAGTTTACTGACAAAATTGTTTTAATGGTTGACGCAACCGTTGGAACAATAAAGATTTCAGTAAACCATCTAATACTTTTGCGGAAAATAGTTGACGCATTTCACGTAAAAATAGTGAAGGAACATTTCTAACAGTTTCTGCAGAAGTCTTTCTTCAGAATCTAGAAATTCGCTTAATAATGCGTTTCTTAGAGCTTTGTACAAGTTTTGATTCACTGGATTCTCAATAATGTGACTTACTGTCTTAAAGACAGCGCTTTCAACTAGGGCATGAAATTTTTGGTATACAAAATAATTCTAGCTGTAAAAAACTGATTTTCCCATTGACTAAAACAAAGTCGAGAACTAGTCTTCCAGAAAGGTGGTACCTTCGCAGCAATACGTAAAATGTTGTTTGAAACGTTGTTTGCTGCAGTCGCAGGTCAGTTCTTTTCTCGATTTCCGATACTTTTGATGATAATTAGTAAGTGCACTAATACGTAACTAAATTTTTTACGAAAAAACAAGCAAGTACAAAAGGATATGATTTAAGCTTCAGCAGAAAATATGGTTATTTATTTCTTCGTCGGAGTCACCAAAGTCGTTAAATCGTTGTGAAAGTAATGACGCAACAATAACAAAATATTCTATAATAAAAACGTGAATGATCGCAACTTATTTTCAGCAAGAAACTCGAATTTTTATATTCCCACTATTTCTTAATACAGTTTCTATCAGTACAAGAACTGTTATTAATCACCACAAGATGAGCAAATTACTAAGAATAAATTAGGATTGAAAGTAATATATAAGGATAGGCGAATAATGAATGATAAAAACATTGTAATAGTGACTGTGTATACTAGGAAAGGAAATTCAAGAATGGTGCTTCAATTTTTACCAATTTTCATATTATTTTCGTGAATCACATCGTTTTAAATACTACTTTTTCTATTATCAATTGTCTATTGAGTTCGTTCTGCGGAGAAAAAAATGTGAGTATGAAAAATGTGAGTGAACTCAAAAATACATAGATAGACATCAGAAGGAAAAACACGCATTTAGATAGGCAGATAAATAGGCTTATATTGCTTCAGAAAACAAATCTTTACCGATTAGGATAATAAAATGTTAACTAATTCAATTCATTCCTTGAGAATGACAATATGAAATACATAAATTATAATATTTCCATAATTTTCAAAAACTTTTTCCCATCTTTTTAGCAACATGGCGATACCGTGCCGAAAGACCGATATTGGTTTTGCCACAATACATTGTTCATTTTGTTCAATGAACAGTTTTATTCGGCTTTAAAAGCTCGCAATACACCTTATTCATTCACCATGTGCACAGCAAAAGTTTTCGCCAGTCTTAATACGCCACAGAAACCTCTTCTTTTTTTTGCTTAGCAAGCAATGAAGCCGCGACATTGAAACTTCTCAAAATGGCATTTCCTATTGATTCGCATGTAACCAGTTTTCTTCTTCTTGGATCTCTCCGAACGGATGTAAACGACCAAAATAATCGATTCGTCAACTGCTAAGCTGTTTGAAAATTTTTTGAGACTTTGAGCAGGGTTTTCGTCCAATTAGTTTTACAATTTATTGTCTTCTAAATTATTTGGTCGTGCAGGCCATTGACATCGAAATCATCACTTTTAAACCTTCGAAACAAAAACCGATAATTGGGATACGATGGAGCAGCGTTACGGTAAGTTTCAACAAATGCTTTATGGACTTCAGCAACACATTTTTTTAAATGAAACAACAGGAGTCGAAAGAAAAATTTGAATATTCCATAATTTGCGTTTTTACATACTGAATAACTAAATAATACTAGAGGAAAAGCTGTTATTTTATATAGACAAATGTCAAAATTATCAAATTTAACAGTTTATCATTTTAATCAATAGATGCAGTTGATCAAAATAGATGCAAGCACCTAATGTTTTATATTTAGGAAAAGCAATTTTACATCGCTATAAATTATAACATATCATTTTGCGTGGGTATTGAGTAATGTGTTATATAGAACGTGGAGAAATACTTCAATGATCTATATAACGTCTAAATCTATTTCAAACCGCACTTTTTCTTTGCTGGTAGTTTCGTGATTGGTAGAGTAAACTATGCTGCTGATTTGTTATGTCCTACACCACTTGGGTGCAGGATACAGGGTATATCAAATTTATGCAGACGTATGTAACACTCAGAGTGGCTTAAGACAGACCCATCTGCTATTATAACGATCGATTCCGGATCATTTCGTTAAGTGATCTAAGCTTGTCTATCCGAATGATATCTGCCATTGTATTTGTGTGTTCAATTTACAAGTCGTAATTTTTAAGATATTTTGATGAAAGTTAATACACTGATATGTTTTGATCCAAGGACGAACACTATTGGAAATGATTTGGCTGGGTCCCCTTTTCGATACTCTCTGTATAACACCACACTTTGAAATGTCGTTATATGAAAAATAGTACGTATGAGTAACAGTATTTCAACATCTACATGCATAAGAAAAGTTTGGGTCGGTTGGGGAAATTTTTTATACACTTCTCCGTTTCATTAAACGGTTCCTACGAAAACTAGAACTTTATATAGTTAACAGATGTAGTTTTCAATATAAAAGAAATCAGCCTTTACATAAAGATAATGTGTAACTTTAGATGTATTGTTGTCAAAAGGAGTGAACTGTATTAGACCAAGTGGCCTTGCCGCATTATAATGTTTTTAATCCTTTTATATATTACTTCCATGTATTTCCTTAATTGAAGTTTTTAGTCTCTGTACTGATTAAATAAGACTATTTATAATACGCACTGTCGCAATATATTGTTTTTAATGTATTTTCAGCTGATCTACATGACATTATAACATTGATTTTTGCCTTTTTTGGAAACATTGTCGTAAGAGTCAAATATTATTAACCTGGAATACCTTCTGTTATCCACAGATTTGGTGCTACGTTTTTAAATCTTAACCGCTGAATGCTTTCATTTAGCAGGTACTGCATTTCCATATATGTTAAAAAGATTTTTTTAGAGTGTAGATGCCTAGATTAATAGCGAGAACTGGAGGGCTATCAAACTAAACGAAGAGTAACACGGCGAAGCAACGTCGCAGAGGAACAGAAAGAAACAACTCAGTCGTTAAGTGCAGGTCGGAGTAACGTTCTAAAGTTTCACCGTCGTGAAGTAGAGTCAAGTTGTAAAATGAACTCTTCTACTTACTTTCATTTTAATTAATCGCGAAACTGAATTATAATACTTTACACTAAACATTAGTCTAATATTTTTAATTCTAATAAAACAATATCACATTCTCTCCACATACGATCTCATGTATGCTCATATGCTTTTATATTTAGGTATCAAATTTTCGGTGTTATACTTTTTATTAATTTTAATAGTTTTCAGAAAATTCATTTTTTTTCGAAGTTGTTGATGTTATTGGAGTACAGCCCAATTAAAATTTGATTTATTGTAATTCATTATTTTGATTGCGAATAACTTAAGAATATGTGCACTTTTTGGTATACGATTTAATTGTGTGTAAGATTTTCTAGGCTTCCTTTAACGTACAATTACCGAAATTATACGAGAACTGTGCGAAAGGATTCACCGTCAATTTGTTCTGGTTATTTTTTATAACCCTTTGATTTTTAATGTCCCTTATTTGTCTCTTCTTGTTGCTTTCGTGAAAAACAAACGTTAATTTGAAACAAGTAAAAACGCTATAGTGGCCCACGGACCGCAATTAAACCTTACACAACCCTATAGCTAGTCATAAGGGTTTTTGAAAATGGTAACGAAGAGGGCTGAGCTGACACATTTTCAATAGCGTTCGTCCTTTGGGAAAAACACAGCAGCGTAGCAAATTTCCTGAAAATATTTCAAAAAGGCGACCTGTACGTTGAACACGAGGACACAAGACGGACGGGCAAATAGACAAGCTTAAATCAACTCAGTAATAAATTCTATGTCAACTCCTTCCAGGTTATGTCAACTTCCACAGGGAACAGATCAGGCGGCTTCCACTATGAAAGTGTAGGCTCTGATTATGACTTTATCTTAAGTAGATCCTTGACCGCTTCAAATTTATGTGGCTACAGCGACGGCGCTTATAACGTCAAGGCCTTCAGTACAGTGGAAATACATACAGACTTGAATTAAAGTGGGTATATATGGAGCTATGTATAATTTATATATAATATTATTCCAACGCCTATGAAATTAAAAAAAAAAAAAAAAATACCTTGTCATTTAAATGCTTGCAGAAACGGAGATAAAAGAAAAAGACAGTAATAATCTTAAATACTAATATCTATACAGAGTAACTTTTATGATTTTCCTCCTTATGTTTCCTATAGAAAAAATCTTAAAAAAGTGATAAAAGCTATTTGCCTTTTCCTAATTGGGACACAACACACAATTTCGAATCTACAATTAGAACTCTTTGGACTTTAAAAAGATTTACAGCACCTAATTGCTTTATTAATCACAATTATAATTCTTTTGACAAAGAAGTAATTTCTTTTAAAGTCACTTACAACAATTAAAAAAAGCATAAGCATAAGCTAAGAAAAGCAATTTGATCATATGTTGACGACAAAACAAAATTATGCTAAATTTGCTTGTCAGGTTATTTCTTCATTTTAATGGGGCTGGCTTGCACGAAACATCTGGTCTCTGGTATATGGTTACGCCTCTCTTCGTGGTTGCATTCTCATGCGTTTGTTTTACCATGCTGTAAGCAATTACATATCGCTTGGCATTTATTACAGGGTAAGTAATTACGGCGCATAGCTATTTACTTATTTTAATACCTCTTGCACTGTAATTAATTTTACCTTGATGATCAGCTGGGTACGCATTTTCGTGATTCCACCATCTGGTTCATAGCTACCTCCTGCGTCGATTTAATTGGACTGGGTTCAATTTCGGCCAATCTTACTGCCAAACTTGCTTGCATGATTGATTATTCTTGCCATATGGGTATAGCAGACTATTCTTCTAGACCTTGGAACAATTTTCTTGACTTAAAACAATCGGAACACCAAAGTTCCTTTTTAGGCTGCAGTTTCCAATGATTTCAGCTGGTGTTAGGCATATTTCCTCTTTATCTTCATCTTTAAACTTCATCATATTAGATGCTTTGGGCACAGATAGAAGGATGCTGTTTCGATCGTTTGAACTTTACTTTTTTTCTTTCTTTTCGCTTCCGCGAAGATTTCTTTGTAGATATTTTCACTTTCAGAGGGTCAACGTGATTTTTGGGTTTAATGATGTTAATGTTATTGTTGGTGTTTCCATTAAATGGACATTTAGGTGATAGTTGCGCCTCAGGGTGTCGGATATCCAAATTAGATTAAAACGCTTTTGTCTGTGCACTGTGCCCAGTCTACCGCTCACGTTTACTTTGGCTTCTTCAGTGGATTGGGATTGGGATCTACTTGCTAGGTTCATATATTTTAATAGCTGGGAGAAGAGTTTCTGTCTTAGCATTTTCCGCTTTGACTTCTTGTTGTCACTGCTTCTCCCTCATTTTCTATATTCCCTATGGTAGATGTATTCTTTCGTTTTATGTGCTATGGAATTTCCAGCTTTTTTTTTTATATAACCGTGTAGTCAAGGGTGTATGGGTAAGATGTATTTTTGTTTTTTTGCTCACAATGGTAAATCTACCAAAAGATATCGCGACTAGTCTGTCTCGAAATTTCCTCTATTATGTAATAGTCAGTAGCTATCAACGATCGCTGTCAGAGATTCCATTTATAATTAGAATGGTGGTGAGTTTGTTGTCTACACATTGTAAGTTCGGTTGATTATGTGAGATTGTAGTAGCAGGTTGTGAGCTACTCAACTATTCACTTGTGCAAGAAAATTCCTTTTGACAAAAAGCCCTGATCATGCATTCTTACTTCGCAGTTTACTCTCGGGTTTTCAAAAGAGAGCCACCATTTGATGCTGACAGGGCTGTATAGTAGACGACCTTGCAGCAAGAATTCTCGCTAAGTCTTCCGCTAGTTCCGATTAGAAAAGGG
Organism: Glossina morsitans morsitans; assembly: GCA_001077435.1. Classification (NCBI taxonomy): domain Eukaryota; kingdom Metazoa; phylum Arthropoda; class Insecta; order Diptera; family Glossinidae; genus Glossina; species Glossina morsitans. Next base: position 28,316 of record CCAG010010045.1, read on the forward strand.
ATGAAAATCTACGGAATTTTATACACCACATATATCTTGGGTGCGCGTTTCTGGAGATTCTCCCGAATTTTCCCTCTTTGGTCATACTAATACGTCACATTAGATACTGCAGTGCGACGCATAATCTTTGCATGCGTCAGCGGTTAGTTGTACGCCTTTAGTTCCGCCAAAAAAACGCACAGAAAAATCGGTTTTATAGTACTTCCATGTCGACCATTGATTGTTATTATTTCTATAGCATATTAAAAATTTATCTTCAAGGAATTTCGGTACCGAACTCGGCAGCTTTTATTCAATCAGTTCTTTTACCTTTTCAGTGAATGCTAAGACGTTCCTCCCATTCTCATATTTGGCGATCGAATTTTCTATCACTGCCATAAGAGTTGCAATTATCAATTGACTATCGTTTGGTATAACAACGCTCAATGCTTCTGGTGTTTGCGGTTTCAGTTGTTTCAGACGCAGGCTGTGGCTCATGCTTAAAATGTGATTCTAGTAAATGGCCAACTTCTTCGACTTTATATTCGGTTGCTACGAATTGAGCGTATCTTCTTCTCAGTTCCCTCAGTTCCAGTTAACGTAAAAAAAATAAAAACAATGCAAAGGTCAGAATCATGTGTAAATAAACAGAAAAAGGGAACACATGCGCACTTCTAGCATAGCGATACACTCGCAACCAGTATCCAAGGTAAGTGAACAACTGAACCAATGCAAACATGCAAAATCTTGCCAACTGGTAATAGAGAAAATATGTAATTCAGTTAACGAATCATACAAAGCTTTAAAGACTGTAAGTTAATTTACATAATACGAGGACAAGGCAAGCATATTAGGGTGAGTTGATATAATAGTACTTAAAGCGTCCGATATTGAGATAAAGTTATGAATATCGCTTAGATCTTTGCAGAAGGCCCTAAACGGACTAAAAAGCTCATAATTATATTTGCACACACGCAGTTTTATCAAAATAAAACTTCTAGAAGAACAATGATAGCATTTATTAATTGAACTGTGACATTTAGGGTGACACCCAAATTTCTTCACTGAAGGCAAGGCTAAATGTAGCAATCTGCAACGAACTGACGAATATTCAAATATTGGTTTCACCAAGCCCATGTATAACTTTTTTACAATGATATACTCAGTGGTAAACGTATTCCCTCTTGAGAATGACAACGTCTTAGATTTTTTTAGATATAATGTCAAAAAGTTATTTGAGCACCATTCAACCAAATTATTTATATCAGATTGAAAGATAGAGGAGTGCGATTTCGAGGTAAAGAAAGAGCACAGTTTCACATCATCGGCGTAAATAAAATTATTGACTTAATCACAAAGAGTTTGTCGTTGTACAAAAGAAAAAGCATAATTGTGGCCACCATGAAGAATCCTCTAATTGATCTATTTTGAGGATAAGAGCTTATCCATTTAAATATGTATAATGAGAAATCAAGAGATTGAAGTTGCGTTTTCAACAGTATCGCTATGTAAAGATGTGGTTCAAACAATTCTACCTGTGCACGGCTTACATAAAATGCAGTTGTCGACAAGTTGTACACAAGTACAGACTTGCGCATAATATTGAACCACACTCAATTGAATTACAACAAAATCAACATTATTTTAAACCAGACAGGAACATAACATACCATTATCCAGATGTCGCTTGGAGATCAGGGAACAGAGAATTATAATATAATAATAAAGGTGGTTTGGAATATAATAGTTTTCCAGTATTCGTTACAAACTCCTTATCAAGTTTTAAGAGAGGACTAAGCCAGTACTTATCACAAAACAATGAAACGTTTCTAATATAGATTCGGTGTGTAGTTTACATATATTGATTAAATGTGTGGAACTAATTAAGTTGTTAGATATTTTACTAAAGTAAGTCTCTTATTGCCATATAGCCTTAACAAGGTCAAATTTAACATTGTACATTTTGCAAAAATAAATCGCAGAGACACATGGTTAACGCGGCTTCACCAAAGTCCTTATATATAGTGCGACATCAGTTTATAAGCTACGAGATGATGCTTTAAAAACATGACAAGTAAATTTTTACAAGATTCATTACACTTGATCTTTCTTCGAGAAAAATAAATTGGAACAGAGAAGAGAGATTCGTGTAAACAGTTTCGGTAAATAGCTCAGCTTGGGAGTACCTCTGCAGTTCTTCACGACATGTCTACCTCCACATTTGTACACTGGAATAAAAAAACTACACTTCCACACGAAGGGAAAACTTCGAGTTTTAAAGAGTGATCAAAAATAATTGATATAATCTCCTTAAGTTCTTCGTCGCATTATTTAAGAATAGATAATAGAATGTCATCAAGACCTGGCGTGCTGTATGACATTAAACATTGTGGTACGCCATATTCAGAAAAGCCTCGGTTGAAAACCGCAAGAGTGTTGATTATCTGCTACATGCAGTTATCAATAGAATCGGAAGTATCACCGCAGAGTATTTGATAGCCAGATTCACTTTTCATATATTTTTTAAAGAGTTTGTGTTTCCCATTCTTATTATGTCAATAATTCAGTATTATGTTCAACTACGGTGGGCGTACATGTGGAAGGGAAGATTGTGTGATCGGAATGAGAATTTTAAGGTTTCTATGTACGCAGTAGAGAGATAAAGTTCAACGTTTGAAAACAGAGTTTTGAGCAGTGGAATGTTAGCCCTTTTAAAGGTTTATTGTGAATTTGGTGGAATGCAATAGAGCGTGTTAGGGTTGCTCACTAAACTAGCGCACTTGTAATAGAAGGATAAGCTAAATGTAGATGACACGTATCCTCCGGTGGACTAATAAGTGGACAGTGATATACAAATATTTCACGAAAAAATTACAAAACTACGATCTAAGAATTTTTGATTACATTCGGAAATAATATTATATTGAAGAAAGCATTTCAGTAGTACACATATTATCTTATCAGATACCACGGTGGGACGATATTGGGTAAATTATTGTTGCAAGACCACGTGATGTGCGGTAAGTTAGAACCCACCAACAAAATGACGATATCAGCACCTTTTGAAGCTTCGGCTACGCCGAAAATAAGAGCGTCGTGTTTCATATGAATACAAACGTCCGCATTAGGGAAGTATATATATCTGTATATATATACATTTATAGCCAGTCTTTACTCGAGTGACAATAAATTCAACGTTAGGAGGACTTGGAAATTGAAACGAATGGGGTGGAAAGGCAACCGATATGCCAATTGAAACACACCCGCCAATGCGATCTAATCGATCTTTTCTGAAAACATAGGTGTTCAAAAAAGGTTCCGATGAACGGAGATGAGGCTTTAGCCCGGTTTCTGTACCCGCTAAACAAAGAAATTCCTTACTCACACAGTTTAGGCAAATGGACCGAATTATACAGTTCAGACCTGAAGAGATGCTCAGTTGTTTGCAGATGGAAAAACTATACTCGAGGGACTCGTGGGATGTACCGCGGAGTGAATTCCTTTATTAAGAACCCTTGCGACTACAATGATTTGTTTAAAATAATTTGCTTATTTTCAGTCGGAACTAAAACCTTAAAAGACGAGATTAAGACGTCAATAAGTTGAAAACCTAATTCGACTTAGAATGACAGGGGGATCTCTTGGCAAAAAATAATATTTAATGTTTTCACATAAGGTATCAGATGCAACTGTGGATACAAACATTGCTTTACGAGGCAAACCTGCTGTTAGTGTCACATTATGCACAAAACGCATTTTGCATTAGGAAAAAAATGGGGGGATTGGGTCTATTTGTACAGGCAACTTGATGTCCCTCAATTACACAAGTAGAGCTAGGAAGCGAGAACGTCTTTTTACTTTTTTTTCAGATAGGCAATTAACTCTTTCTTATAAGTCTGTTCATCACGATCTGCAAACTTTGTAAAAACACAAACGAGAAAACAGCTCACCAAGAGTTCTGGTAATCTCAATGTTCGGCACTACCTTAACGCCATTCATTTGAAATTGACTTATTTTTCCAACTTGATTTATGGCATCCATACAGACAGAAGAACCGAAAAGAAGCTTTGCGAGTTGTAGCAATTTCGATTTAAGTACAAATTAACTGACGCCAAATGTGATGCCATCTGAGTGTTCTCAGCATTGCTTATAGAATACCAATTCATTCTGCAAGGAGAAAATCAACTTCCTTGCTTTTATGTGATCGCCAGATAAGGTCTTGCTCCAATTTCATAATCTCTCGGAATAAAATTGAAGATCAAGAGTCCAGCCATGTAACGAACCAATCTCCACCGCATGGCAAGACATCGGCACGTAATTATTTTGCAAAAACAGTTGACATTTTAGACGGTAATCGGAAAGGTAGGCAAACTACGCTGTCAGGTTAAGGTCGTTGATGAGTAAAAGAGACTTATAGATCAGTTGAGAAAGGTTAGAGAAAAATTTCAGAAGCCAACCGTATTATCAGCGCCTTACGAAGTGGAAAATGCACCAATGTTTCATCTAATCAAAAATTTAGACCATGCTCAGCGCTACATCAGTTTCTCCATCTGCCAACAACAACACATTGAATGGTTCGCCTATAAGGAATGTAGCAAGCTGTCCCCGATGTCAAACGCAGAACACAAAATAACCAGTGAACTGCAGAACGCCATCTAATTTCGACAGCGGAATTAAATTCGAACTTAAAAGCGACTTAGTATATGAAGTTATTTATATACAGACAAAATATCTAGTAGGTGTAAATAGAATAAATAGAAAAGAAGATAGGAATAGTGAAAATATATGTAGTGAAAATGAATGTGTATGTGTGTGTAGAAGACACATTTGCTTATCAATCACGAATGAGTTCAATCATATTTGCGGACAGCATTACACGCATAATTTTAATCTCGACTGATGTAATACGTGATGTGATTGAGTTAATTCGGTATTAATGGGTAAATATAATTAGCACAGCTAGGAAAAAAGGAAAAAAACTTTTGAAACTATTGAAATGACAGAAACAAAGAGACAACAATTGTGTTTGGACAGAAAATTCATATACAAAGCAACAATTCTCTAAAAAAATGTTATGTTTATTAATTCAGCCAACGTGCAAACAATGGAGATGTTAAGATGGGGGAAATACGTCATCGATGTGAGAGAAGATAGAGAGAATCGATGATTCTTAATGGCTCAATCCAAAGAAAAATCGAAACCATTTTGGAATACATCTTTCATAAGTCTTAAAGCCCCCAACTACATAAAATATTTTCTTTTTAATATTGTTTGTAATATATGTAATTATAGTAACATATATGTAATTATAGTAACATAACCTGAACAAATGAATACATTAGCACAGTAACAAATATTTCGCAATTCAAATATTTCTTTCGATACTAAGCAGGCGTTGAACAAACTGTAACTTGTTCAACAGATCAGGGTTTTAATTTATTTCTTTCATCCTTGCAATAAAATTGATATTATATCAAAACTTTTTAAACCAACTTCCTTCGATATCAATGGAAATCTTGGAATTCCGAAAACTTTCTTGTTCTTGTTGGAATTTTTTCACCAGGTTTCTTTTAAAAACTGTGTTGGAAAATTTAGCTCACTCACCGTACTTGCATTAACAGCCCTGTGTTTTTTATTTCCATTTTAAATTTATGTGGTTAACTTTCTTGAGAAATCTTTGCACCTTTCAATTCATCTAGTCTGTTTTAGTTACAGGAGATTAGCCTTCCCCGGCGATTTCAAGCCGTTCGTCAATGCTTCGTCCATTAAACTTATGAATGAACGCTTACTTTTTATCATACTTATAATTTTATCGTTTCCGCATATTTTTATTACAATTAATTTAAATAAAATTGGGTTTGTTACGGCGCTGTAGGCATTAACGATTTTAATATTACCCCCCTCGAATTCTTTACAGTACTGCTAACAGCATTATCGTTGTCTGCATAAGAATAATGATGTAAGGGTAAAAAGTGATAATATTTATATCCGTCTAGTTCGGACCGTACTTCTTCTTTACATATACCACGATGGTTACATTAACAATATTTGCATAGTTTGTTTGTTTTTATAATATCTCATTTATCCCCACGGCTAAGAAATTTCACATATTCCGTAATTACCTTACATTGATTGTTTTAACATGCAAAACATTTGCGATCTTCAATATGAGCATTTACGCAAACTTTCTTGTTCTGAATACTCAAGTTAGAAACTCCTTCTGTTTTGTTAGTATAAGAGTTTTCAACTCTTAGTGGAGACACCTATAACAAATATTCCATTGCTTTTGTGTACCCAATTATAACTAATATAACGACGGTAATTTTTGTAACAATTCTTGAAAAAGTGAAAGGTGCATCGTCCAAGTTGCTTGCTTCGATTGTCGCGACTAAACTTTTACCAAAAAAAGTAAAGATGGTAAATGAAGGTGCATAATTCCCATCGGCAGACGACGTCACTCTTATATAATTTTTAATAGGATATACTATCTTACAATGACATTAATGCTGAAACCATGCAAGAGACATTTGCTGGATGAGTCAGTAAATTCCGATATAATCCCGAGTTACACTGCAGTCGTGGTTGAAAGTCGTCAAAACTGGCAAGCTTCGAAGAAAATGCTGATAGTACCCATGCAGAGGACGATATTGTGGCACCTTTTGATTGAGCCGACAGGTTAATACTTGAATAATATTAAAAATAATTATTATTCTTCCTTTTGTTACAGAATCATAACCTAAATTGACCTAAGCATGTCTGTCCATCAATCCGCCCGATGTCCGATGTCTGTCCATGTAAATTTGTGTTCAAGCTACAGGTTGTAATTTTTGATATATTTTGATTAAACTTGCTACGTGCTTTGACCCCAAGGACAAACGCTATTGAAAATGGTTCGGTTCGGTCGATTTTCTCGATCACTCCCCTCACAACACCCTATTCTGGCAAGTTAACGATATATAACGATATGGAAAAAAATTTTAATTTTCGAAACTTCTCGGCAAAAGTGGTAGTCTTTCGGCATTCTAAATTGGTATGAAAACTTTGGACCGGCTGCGGCAATTTACAATGCTTCCGTCATTGTCGACATTATTTATAAAATAATATTATTAATTATTTTTGTGTTTAATTGTTTAAATTAATAATTTTTTTTCTTTAAAACTATTGCGTAACTTATAAAAACGTCAATGAACGCATTCAACGACTGGCAAGTCTTCATTTTATTTTTCTCCTCCCAATACTTTTAAAACCTAGAATAATTTAAACCTAGAATAATTAAATCTGAAATTTTAAACTTTAATATATACGTAAGTTTGTTTTAATTTTTTTGTCTCATTATCTCTACTTAGATGAACATGATTTATATATATATATATATATATACATTTATTTAAAACAAAAAAAATTAAATCATCATCAATCATATTTAAGCGTTAACACATTTTCCCTAAATGCCCTTAGGCAGCGGAGTGGGCAGACTGTTGGTCCGATGGAAATTTGATTCTTTTCGTCCGTCCGTCTTAATTAATACACACTCTTATTTTATATCTGTAGTGTTAGCAGGATAAAGGCAATCAGAATAACTTAAACCACCCCAGTTGCGGACGAACTAGACCACAATGTATGAATGTGCACTAATTTGTCCCTTATATGTCAACTAGCTAACTAAACTAAATTACAAAATGGTACATACGGTAAGGAAATTGAGCAATCGACGTTATTCAGATAATTTTCCAAAGCCCTGAGGGGGTTTCATATTTCGCAGTTGTCTTACCAAATGGCATTAGTAAAAGGTCTCTCTACGCTCAAAGTTTGCTAGGAAGGAAACTGGAAAACTCCAGGTTTTTCTAGTGAGGGTAGACTAATACAAAGCATCCATGAAGTCATAGAACATCCAAACTTAAATAATTAAGTGTAGAAAGAGGAATGAGTTTCAAGCAGCTTCCATGGATTCACCCTACGTAAAGCTAATTATTTAACATATTTAAGCACTGGCCTCACCAAGAAAATAGGTGATCTCTCTGTAGTACACGGAGCATAATATTCTTTCCAGTAGCGTTTAATAATCAGTAAATGGAGACTTTAACAGGCAAAAGCTACTTTCAAATAAAGCATCCAAGACAAGATGTGATTTTAAATTTTTAAAATTAGAAGTCTGTTGACTAGGCTACGTGAAAATTAATCATTTATATGCTCACTCTCTTTTTGTCTGAATTTTCAGTTTTCATATATACGTAGTTTTAAGTAGCTGGAATTAAAACAATTGGCAATTGAAAAGGATTTTATGTTCGTGCCAAGTGTGTTTACGCCAATGTGTACCAATTTAAAAAGTCAGCAAATAGATGTTTATATGTATTGCTTAGCACTTAGCTTAAAGTATTATATTATTGGTAGTCTAAAGTAAAACTAGACTTTAAAGATTTTATAAGTAATTCTAACTTAGTTTAATTATATGATTTAAAGTTTTCTAATCAAAAATTCAATCTATGTAGCGATAATTATGGTAAAGACAATGCTTCAATGTCTTCATGAAGGCACTGCAGAATATCTTAAACATCGCAAATTGGTAATAGCTCAAAAGCTATACTATTTACGCAATAAAAGGGGGGTGCTGCAACTGTTCACTAAGACAATTTTATGTTAGCTTGAGAAGCTCTTAGCTCTTAACTTATGAAAAGAAGTGAATCACTACTCACGTCGACCAAGTTCCTTGATGAAAGCTACATTTTGTGGGAAAGATCGGTGGAATATCTTAAGAAGGTTCCAATCTCGAAACCAATTGATTACTTTCTCATAAAAAACTGAAAGACACCACCGCAATACGTTGTAAAAGTAAGAATTCTCCTTATTTTGAAACGAAGTTGGCAGAGCCTCTAATCACAACACACTAACCTGTCCAATCGTAAGTTCAATCTAATTGCCTGTCTCAGGGATGATTCTTATCCGAGACAATCTGAGATTGGCTTCAAATACAAACTCAAAGAACTCGTTGTGAAGTAAGGTGCATAGGTTGTAAACTGTAAAAGTCGAATAAAAAATGTAATGTCTCTATAATTGTTATATATTTATTTAGTCAGTAAAGTAATACAAAGGCATTTAGGCCAAACAATAAATACATAGTTATTAAAATCCTTAAATCTGATTAGTAAGTCTATATATATATTAGTACGTCTATATATATATATATATATTTAATAAAAATTCTCAAATTTAACTATACATAAATATATATGATAAGAAATAATCTAATTATAACTCACAAGGATGGAATTCGCTGCCTAACCAAAATATGTAAAAAAGAAGCAAAATATATAACAAAATACAAAATAAGTAGAGGCCCAAGCAATAGTAGTTATTGACTTACATTGATGTATCCATAAAGTAATCATATGAAATTAGCAACAGTTTAGAAGTTCGGGGCGGAAAACGCTATTACAGTGGGAAAAAATCGAACATCAGAAGGCAAGCAATTCCAGCAACATACAACTCTCACCAGAAAAGATTTCTTAAAATCGCTTTGTATACAAATCTAACAATCGTATTTACCAACCTGTTCCAACCTGTTACAACATAAAATTTGCAGCAATCGCTTAATGCAAGTAGGGAGATACGTATTGGTAGAATAAATCCACCGTAAAGCGCCACAAACATTAACACATACTACATCAACATAATTCTTAGTTGTATCGAAAAATCCACCCAATTTCAACATTTTGAAGGTGGAAGATAACATCAGCGGAGAGATGGTCTTACTCTTAGAAGAATTTATATGTAGGGAGTTGTCACAATTCCTCTGCAAAACACAGTCGAAACAATCGTTTCTTTTTTTGTTTTGGCGTAGAAACTGGAAATGAAGACGATGTAAAAGCAAAGTTAGTTAAGACAAACAAGCCGAAATTTTTGGAACTATAAGCTTACTGAACTTTACAGGAATGCCGTCAATACTAACAGATGCAGTCTTCACTCCATTCGGGTTACTTTAAAATGTTTACATTTTTCCGGCTTAATTAATACTCAATGAACGTACACTATCTGCCCCTTTGATCTCTTTTCACTTCTCACTAAAAAAAATTCTGAACACAAGGAGAGCTTATTCTCCCAACCCAATGTCCGATGAAAGCAAATACTGTAAAGAATATTATCAATAAACCAATTAGCGCTTAGCCAGTGGTACGCATATAATGCGTTTATTATTGAAAAAATTTAAGTATGCTCTCGAAAGTTTACCTATAATCCGCACACTCCATCACATTTACCAAGGGTGGTTAAAGTCGAATCAACAGCAGGTAATCACAAAATTAAGAAACTTGCTCATTTTAAATAAACAATGCATCACTATTATTCGTATCAGTGTTCAAACCATTCATCCAACGAATGGAACATTACAAAAACAGCCTGCAAGCAAAACCAAAATTACTTAAATTCTCAGGATTGCAAGCATCGGCCAAGATTAAAATATTAGCAACTACTAACCAGGAATTTAACGCAAAATTCGACCTCTTACAGATAAATCAACCTAAATCATCTCGTAATGGACGGCCACTGTATCAAATCTTCACCGATTCTCTTTTTCTCTGATTTTTCTGTTTTCATATATTCTTAGTTTTCATTAGGTGCAGTCAAGACATTAAAGCATTAGCGCCTAAAACTTAAGCAATCAAATTGTCAAATCTCTGTAGAAGTACGATAGGAATTGGATTCATCTTTCTCTGAACGGATACAAGAAACATTGCAATATCTTACCTTTCATTGACCATCAGTAAACATTTGTAATTATATTGTATTTTTATTTTATTTATTCAATTCGATTATTAGTTACAATATACGCATCCCAGCCAATGTGAGGATTATACAATCTGATGAACTTACAGTTTAGTATCTATTGCTAAAAATACATAAAAATACAAAGCGTACGTTAAAACTATATGAAAGGAAAATTATTCCATACATACTAGAAACAAAATACATGTGCGCATACAAAGATAATTCCATATATATAATTAGGATGCACCGGTAGAATAAGTATTCTTTGTAATTGTATCATAATAGCATAATTAATCAAGTAAAAACTAAGATTGTAAAAATAAAATAAAACTTTTTTCAAGAAAAGCTTTAATAAAAGGTTAATTTGGCGCCCGACCAGGCACCCTTATAAAGAAATAAGTAAGTCCCATTACAGTGCATTACATAACCCAAGCCTAAAGGCGCAGCCCCCAGCAATCCACGAATAGAAACGTGTGTACGCGTTGTCACAGCCCCTTAAGCTCACAACAGTGAAAACAAAAAGTGGAAAGAAGTGAAAACAAAATCAAAAAAGTGAAAAACAAACACAAACAAAAGAAAGTTATAATAAAAAATTTATAAAAATGAAACCTTAAGAAATCAATAAAATTAGAAAGACATTACTTTAAAAGTCAACTTAAAATAAAAAAAGACAACAAAGAAGAAATCGGCAGATCCACTAAAATTAAATCAAAAAAAGAAGACAACAAGGAACAAATCACTAAATCCAGTAACAAAACCAGTCCGCGTTTTATATTTTTCTTCTTAACAAAAAAAAATATATATATATATGAAAAATATTTGTTTATTATGCCAAACAACGCCGTTAACAATCTGTTAATCCGTTCATATATCCGAAAGATTTAGCAAAACATTAAAAATGTCCACTGGAGCAGCTCAGCAGCAGCAGCTCTTTCTGCAATACAAAGGCAGGAGATGAAAAACCTAATCTTAGAAACACTTAATCAAACACAGTTAGATATAGAATTAACATATGAAGATGAGACATTAAAAATACTTTTAGACACAAATAGAAACAAAATATAACAAATTTACATTAAGCAACCCCAGGCAAAACAAAGAAATATTCTTTGCTAAATCGACGAATGAGAACGTAAAAGTAACTCAACACAAATTACTCATGCTTGGTAATATAGGCACACCCTTAAAATTCTATCCGCTTTTATGACTAACAACCTTCGATGATATCCTAGGAAAGGATAACCTAAAGGACTTATTAATAGTAATCCATGCAGCCGATAATTATTTGACTGTAAAGAACAACAAAGAAATCCCATAGTACAACTCAAAGCACAGACCATGAATAATTTAAATATTCACACTGAACAGAGTTTGGCAACTGATCGCGGCGTGTTTGCTTCGTTCTTTTCTGTAAAGAGTAGTGCATTGTTTAATCTCTAGTTTCTTTTTGCGCGTAATTATTCGCATTTTTTTTTTAAAAAAGGCATATTATTATAAAGGCATAAAGTTAAAAGGTGTAAGAATTTTAAAAAGGAATTTTAATTGTCTTAATTTATATTAAAATTTTGATGTTTTTCATTTTTTGGTTCTTGCATTCAGCACAAGTGTTTTTTATAATAGATCTCTTTCGTGTTTATTTTTATTTTGGTGCTATTATAGTTTTTCTCTTCTCTTTATTTACCGTTGCTTCTTGTGTGAAAGCTCTGTTTAACTATGAGAAATTGCTGTGATTTGGTTTTCTCTT
>CCAG010010046.1:0-74573 GCA_001077435.1 Glossina morsitans morsitans
ATTGATCCTTCCAAAGGATTACGTTGGTCATGTCCCGATTGTAGAAAGCGGGACATTGACTTTTATAGACTCTTCACGGAGACGAAAAATGATTTTTCAAAATTAAGCAAAAATTTCGGCTCCATGTGGAAAATGTTTGAGGAAATTAAGTCTAGGTTTGATGGGTGTCGCTATAGTGAGCACTCATCTCCTTCCCAGGCCTCTAAAATAGCTACTCGTAGCGTAGGGACGTCACCTATGATCCCCTCTAGTAGTAGTGCTTCTAACACCACGTCGAAAGTCATCGTTTCCGACACTGTCGATTTAGTCGATAATAAAATTGTTACGAACAAGTCGGCAAGTCCGTCTGTCTTAAGCTATGCCGAGGTTGCAAGGGAATCTTCTCCCGGTCCCGTTGTTTGTTTGAATCAGACGCCATCACCTAAAAATAATAACAAGAAAGTGCAAAGTAAGCCCGCTTCCCCTCCCTGCTGTTCGAATGTGAATACTAGTCATCAAATTGGGCATGTCGCTCAAGCTTCTCGCACAAGTGTGTCAATATTTTCCCCTTCTCATAACTCCCTAGCCGCGAACCCTACTATTCCAGGTAGTGATGATATTTGCTTGACGGCAATTCCTCCTAGGAAGGCATTATTTGTGTCAAGACTGGCACCGGAAACATCGGTAAATAATATAAAAAGCTATCTAGCGGCGAAAGCCCCATCAGTCAACTTAAAGCGCGTTAGCATTTTCAAATTGGCTCCTTCTCAACCGGGAGCAATATCTTCATTTAAAATTCTAGTTCCGACTGAAAACAGTGAAATATTGTTAAATAAACTCCTGTGGCCAGTAGGATCCTTAATTAAGGTATTTATCCCTAGAGATCGACCCCGTAATACCAATGCTGTAGGCCTGTCGCCTTCAAAAAACTAAATGTTTCTTCAGGCCCATTATGTCTTATTTATCAAAATGTTAGGGGCCTAAATTCAAAAATTCGGTCGACTTTTCTAAAGTCAGTAACCACAGAGATTTTCTGTTTTGCTTTCACTGAAACTTGGTTAAAACCTGATATACATTCGTCGGAACTATTCCATAATTCTTTCCATGTTCTCAGAAATGACCGATTGAATCGCATTGGTGGCGGTGTATTAATTGCCATATCTGCGTCAGTCCCGTCCTATTCGATGGAATTTCCCACGTCTCCTGACGTCGAATTTATCGCCATTCGAGCGAGAATACCTAATAAACAGCTATTTATTACATGCTCCTACATTCCCCCAAATTCGGATATCTTCATATATAAGAAGCAGGCTTCCCTCATTTGTGAAGTGGCCAAGCAGTCTAGACCTACTGATTTTGTCGTTGTGTTGGGAGATTTCAACTTGCCTCAAGTCACTTGGTGTAACAGTGATAATTCTGCCTATTTAGTTCCTTCTTCAACATCTGATAGAGTTATAGTATTCTTTAGTGAATTACTTGACCATAATCTAGGTCAATATAACTGTACCTTTAATTGTAATGGTAGACTACTTAATCTTTGCTTTGCCAATTTTCCAGAGATTAATGTAAATCGTTGTCCACCTTTTAGTTTACCTGAGGATCCTTATCGTCCAGCATTGTGTATTTCTTTTCATCACAAGAATGACGGTTCGCTGAACTGCCTCAATAGTCCAAACCCAACCTTTTCCAGCAAATATTATGATTTTCATAAAACCAATATAGAATTGCTAAAATTTCATCTTTCACATATGAGGCTTGACTTCTCAACCGGGAGTATAGAAAGGTTATTGTCATCGTTCTACAATACATTAAATCTAGCTATTGCTGCATCTGTTCCGCTTAAGCAGTGCCGACCTCGAAGCAGGTGTCCCCCGTGCTTTAATACGTCAATTAGGTATTATAAGAATAGGAAAAACAAGCTGTTCAAGAAATTTTTAAATAGTGGCTCTTCTCTAGACTATTTCGCGTACTCAGCCGCAAGGGATAGATTTAACTCCCTCAACCACCGTTATTATTGCAGATACCTTCAGTTCGTTAAATCCTCTCTGTTTTCTAATCCTAAATACTTCTTTAAATTTGTTAATTCAAAAAGAAAAATTTCTGCACATCCCTCGTTTGTCTCTTTTAATGGCTCCGACTCCTCGGATGATTTTGAAATCTCAAATCTGTTTGCGGAGTACTTCCGACGAAACTTTTCGTCTGCTGGTTTTGATTCATCAGCAAATTACCCTTATCCTATAACTAACTCGGTTTCAATACCCAATTTGGTTATTTCTGATGACGACGTTTGTAATGGGTTGACTTCTCTGAAATACAGTTGTGCGCCTGGACCTGATGGAATTCCATCATGTGTACTTAAGCCTTGCGCTATTGAGCTTTGTGGTGTTATCACTAAAATTTTTAATTTGTCCCTGAATTTAGGTGTTTTCCCTTCGTGTTGGAGGAGTAGTTATCTTATTCCTATTCACAAAAGTGGGAGTAGACAGCTCGTGGAGAACTATAGAGGCATTGCCAAGCTGAGTGTTTTACCTAAACTATTTGAGAGAATTCTGACTCAGCGTTTGGCCTTTGCCATCAAATCGTATATTTCTCCACTCCAACATGGCTTCCGAAAAGGAAGTTCTACGGTCACTAATCTTTTAGAGTTTACTTGTCAGGTTTTCAAGGCATTTTCCAATGGCTCTTGCACTGATGTCATATACACTGATTTTAGCAAAAGCGTTTGATTTGGTTAACCACAAATTACTTATCTTTAAACTTCAAGCCGCTGGCTTCCCTTCCCATTTAGTGAAATGGATAAGCTCTTATTTGCATAATAGGTCATTCAGGGTTTTGTTTAACTTCACCACTTCATATGAATTCCACGTTTCGTCAGGAGTACCTCAAGGTAGCCACTTAGGACCCATTTTATTTAATCTATACATTAATGACTTGCCTTCGGCGATTAAATCTAGCCAGATCTTAATGTATGGTGATGATGTGAAACTGTTTTCTTCTTTTTCCTTAGAATCACAATCACATCAGCTTCAAACTGACCTAAATAAATTGGTGGCATGGTGCTCTTCAAATTATATGACACTAAACCTAAATAAATGTAAGAAGGAAGTCATTCATAACCCATTACTTTATAGATTCGCACAAGTTGGAGGACGTTGAGTCGTTCACAGACCTAGGCGTCCTCTTTGACCGTAGGTTACGTTTCAATTTGCACGTTGAGTTCTCGATAAGCAAAGCTTGGTCTGCTCTTGGTTTCATCAAGAGGTGGTCCAAAGAGCTAGATGATCCGTATATTACCAAGAGGCTGTATACGTGTTTGGTTAGGCCTATACTTGAGTACGCTTCTATTGTGTGGTCTCCCTCGTACAGGTGCTATGTAGACTCAATTGAATCTATTCAAAAGCAATTCCTGTTGTTTGCTCTTAGGAATTTGGGTTGGGATCCGTCTGCTTCTCTTCCCCCCTATGAAAATAGGTTGCTTCTTTTGTCCTTACCGTCTCTTGAAAAACGTAGATTTGTTCTTGGCGTTTGCTTTGCAATCAAATTAATAAACGGCGCTATTGACTCGCCGTCATTACTTGGAGAAATAAGTTTTAATGTTCCTAACCGCTTCTCTAGGCATTTTACCTTGGTTAAGGTTAGTCATTGTAAATATAATTATGAGCTGTTTAACCCGCTCAGAGTTGTTTGCAAGAACCTGAATAGCGTCTATCACCTTTTTTCATTATCGGACACTTTAAAGTCCATTAAAGCAACATTGCTTAATACACGAGATTTGCCAATGTCGTACTTAAACTAGCTCTTAATCCTAAAAAGTCACTACGATTCGAAAATTAATTGTTGTTAACTATTATCGGTTGCCAAGCTTATGCATGTTTGCGATGGCTTAGGGGTTCATTTGCAACTGGGTTCTGTACCGGTTGTGGGTGTGGCTCTGTGCTAATTGTGTACATGCTTTTTTTTCTTTTTTCTTTTTTTTTTTTTTTACTTTTATTTGTTTTATTGTACTTATACTAAGTTTTTTAATAATAATTAATTTAAGATTTACTTTAAGAGTCATTTGAACTCGACTGTCTTTTTTTTAGTTGAGTTTCTGTATAAGTGTAATAAATAAATTAATAAATAAATAAATATGACCAGATATCAACAAAGTTAAGTAAGAGATATAATAAAAACCCACAAGGATCCTCTTATGGAACCGGGCGACAATCAAGATATTCTACTATTGTAACAGGAGAAATACGCACAATCAATGACACACACGTCTATATCAAAAGTTACCCGTATCCTATAGCTCCAAAAGAAATAGTAGGGAAAGAAATAAAAAAACTACTCGATGACGAAATTATGAGTAAATTCCGTTCATTCTGAAATCCATATTCTATATGGAGAGTCCCAACAAAAAAAAATACAGAGACGTCATTGATTATAGAAAATTAAATACACTAACTATACCAGATAGATATCCCATTCCTAATATAAACAAGATATTAGCAAATTTAGGAAGCAATAAGTATTTTACTGTGATAGTTTTAAAAAGTGGATTTCATCAAATTCCCTTAAAAGAAACTGACATGAAGTAAACAGCTTTTTCTGTAAAAAAAAACATCAACAACTTTTCAAGGAGCATTGTACCATTTTCTACGGGATTGGATAGGAAACATCTGCTACATCTACACATCATTAATATAATCATTTTTATTAAGAATAAAAAATCTCACGTAAAACAAAATATTTCAAATTTTCGAAAATATTAACATAAAAATTCAATTAGCCAAAATTAATGCTTTCAAAACCAAAGCTGAATTCTTAGGACTTATAGTGGGCGAAAACGGGATTAAAAGTAACCCAGAGAAAGTAACAACCACAATTAATTTTCCGTATCCTAAAAAATCGTTAACAATGAAGATCATTCCTAGGACTCTCAGGATATTCCAGAAGATTTATCAAAAAATACACTAGTATAGCCAAACTATTAACATCATTATTAAGAGGAGAAGACGGCAAAATTCTAGAGAATGCCTCCCACCAAATACCCAAATCCATGTCTTTCGTATCCCGAACGTTAAATAAAACAGAGAAAAATTGTGCAACAATCAAAAAAGAGATGGCAGCAATAATTTGGGCATTAACAGCTCTCCACAATTACCTACACCGATCAAAAAAAGGCATGATATTCACGGACCAGTGACCGTTAACATATGCCTTCAGCAACAACAGCAATAATAACAAAATGAAACGATCGATATACATTCAAATAAATATCATCGCCGACGCGCTATCAAGAAACAGAAAGTAAAGATGTCCATCGAGAAATAAGTTCACTCACCCCAATGCAACATAACAATTCCACTGAAAACCTTATACCAAGTATAGAAACCTCAATAAATGTTTTTAAAAACCAGGTAATACTAAATGTAGAAGGTTCTTCACCATACCAATCTGAGATAATATTCCCTGGATATCACTGTCACCTCATAAACGAATATGATTACAATGGTAACAAATTAATAGAAATCCTAAAAAGATACCTCAATCCATCATGCATCAATGGTATTAAAATTCCTGAAACCATAATGAGGAAAATATATATGCGAACTATTTGATAAATTACAAACGCCCATTCACACAGATACTAGTAAATGGCATTATTTCAGAAATAGATCAAGAAAACATAATAATCGAAGAGCGCAATAGGGCATATAGAGATGAAAAGGAAAATAAACAGCAAATACCAGAAAAATACTATTTTCCAGGAATGAGCAAAAATATCAATAAAGTAATAATAATACCCTTGTAAAAGAAACAAATACGAAAGCATCCTAACGAACTAAACCTCTATAAAACACCAATACCAACATATCGAGGACACACAATACTATTCCACATATTTTCAGCCGATAAAAAACTAATCCTAACCTCAATAGCCAAATTTTTAAAATATGCAAAAGCCAGAATAACCGATGGTAAATAAATAGAATGCATCAGAAAACCTCTCACAGAGCTATTATTTTTCTATGGAATACCCAAAAATATTGTCATAGATAACGAACCATCTCTGAACTCTAACTCAATATCACTTATGAACTAAAAATAAACGTATATAAGAACGATATAAATGGCCAAACACAACGCTTCCATTCAACCCTTAGTGAAATAATGGGATACATAAAAGAAGACGGAATCTCTAGGAATTTTGACGAACTACTCAAAAAAGCTTTACGTGAATATAATCATACCATTTATTCAACAATCAATCAAAAAAAAACTAGTCGACATATATTTCGGAAGAACGGTCCACTTCTCTCCACAAGACGCAAAAAAAAAATAAATAAAAGAAGATTCAATATACAAACGCTGAAAGATAAACAAGAATAGGATTTAGAATTCCACAATAAAAAACTAAGCGAAATATTGTTCGTGAAAATAATTTAATAGTAACAAAATTAGACCATTGATTTACGGAAGAAGTGGTAAATCTTGAAAACTTGAATCAAAAAATTGACAATATCTTCGAAAATAACATGGTTATTAACGAACTAACTATCAAAAGTACAAACAATGCATCAAATATTACAAATGCAACACTGAATACATAAACAAGTAGTCGAACGGAGATCTTAATCAACAAAATAGACAAACTTACCAAAAGAAGTCTTGCTCATTGTGCCTGATGTTTTGATTTTAATGTCGAACATACACGAGTACTACTCTCTTCGTCCACCTCTCTCGACCTACAGCCCATCCCAACCACCACCGTGCGTGCACGTATAAAGGACATCCCATGAGCAGCTGGTCATACATTAAAAAACAAAAAAATGTTTCCATTTTTCATACTGAGTAACAAGACGATGGAAAAAAGACTTTTTTTTGTATCGTTTGAACAATGAAAAAATAATGTCGGCTAATGCTCTATTTTGATATAAGATTCGACATATTCGACGCTATGATAAACGATTCTGTTGTATAGAACTTGTACTGTTTTGCGGGTCCTTAACAAGACCGAATGGCATCTCTGACACGGTTTGATGGTAAATGCTTTGTAATCTGTTGTCGTCTATGGGCAAATTCCACCTTCGTATTTATACACCTGGTATGGGACTTATAGGATAACATCACTATAGCCACCTATCTCCATCCCCTTTTCAAATGGAACGAAGAATATTAACATGCAAAAACATTATTAGTCATTAATCAACTGTTGAAGAGACCATTTACTATTGAAGAGACCATTTAAGCCAAAACAAATTATTTTCTCGAAAATTTTCAATGATGTTAAAGGCCTTAAAGGATGGAATCGTTAGCATATAGTAAGAGTTAGATACTTTAATTACGAATAGACCAGTGATCTCGATGCAAGCACATTTGAGGTGGCTTCCTGGAGAGTAAACATAAGATTATAAAGTACCGCCTGCTTTCTTACAGTTTGCTTTTTCTTTTTACTTTTATGTATTTTTAGTAAATATTATTACATGTACTGCACATATCGTGTCGTGTCGTACAGGAAGCACATAAAGTTGTAACATTCCTTGTCATTCTACAACTATCGTGTTTTCACACAGCACAACAATGGTCGAATGCGTCGATTAAAAACTTTAAGAAAATTTCTCTTGCGATTGAAGTTGTGAAAACTTGTCGTCAAAATGTTTATATATGGGAAAGGGAAGTGTAATATTGTTTATGAATGTTATATAATCGATTAGTCTTAATTAACATGTAAGTTTTAGGTAACATATCTCGCAGAATCGCATTGTGGAGAGATGCGTTGTATATGAAGATTAATAAGAATTAATTTTCCGAAAACTTACATAGAATCTTTACTCATTTTTTAAAGTTGCTGGACCATTTTATGGGAACAACGCACGAGCAGATGTAATACAAAACAAGCAAAAACATTGTGGTAGGGTAAAGCTGAGCACCAAATGCCATACACAGATAGCAGAATTCTTCGCTTATGTTCATGATGAAATACCAAAAATTATATTTTGTTTATCAGTAAGGACACACTTTACTTTATGGTTGGCTTTGTATAGAAGACGGCCCAAAACCCTGACTGACATGGTGAAAACTTAGCATAACTAATCCTCTTGTTAAAGACGTTATTACTGTTCACCCATCTTCTTCACAGTCTATTAAAAGTTAGACTGTGTTTACTATGCATAATAATCTCTATGAACTAAACCAACGCGATCGAAACAAATTAATACATATCGAATATGTCAAATTAATTTTATGACCAATTCTCATCAGAAAATGTTAAAAAATAGAGCTTTTTGTCATGTAAAAGTTTATTACGTGTATTATTCACATTTTATATTATTCAAAAATGAAAAATATTCAAAATTAGAATGTTTTCCCATATGAAGGTTGACTTTTCGTACAAACGGTTGTGTATCTATCAAAACATTGATCGATCCAATCCATATTTTTTACATCAATTTAGTAAACCGAAACACACTTACTCAATGATTTTTGTCGCGACACTCATATTTGGGTTGATCATAAAAATGGTGCGAGCCAATCCGTTTTCAGTAGAATTCATCTATGGACCAACACATGTCAGTATCGTCGTTAAAATATTGCAAAAATTGTCACTTGTTGGTGGGACACAGAACACATTAACCGACACCAATAGAGAGACATGCTTAAATCGATTGAGAAAATGATTTTCTCCCAATCGATATAATAAAAGGTGTGTCTACCTCAAGCCCTTCTGGGTGTTACATACATCCGCACAACCTTAATATGTCCTGTACCACACGCGATGTAGAGTATAAAATGTGAGAACGTTCAAAGATGTTTCGGAGAAAACACAATGAGACCTGATTGGCAGGTATCGGAATATATTGACATGTATGGAATACATTAAAACTAATGACTAAAAACGCAATGCCTCATTGTATCTGGCATTTATGTGTAATATCCATTATATCCATTATATCCATTACGTATCTCTTTACGCAGGGCTTCACTTAGAAGAAGGAACTGAGAATATTATAGAACATATTGAAAATGCTCCGTGGTTTTTTCCGCGGGATGATGTTGATGCCTATATATTGGACAACACTCACCTGATTGTCTCAAACGAGCATGTGCTTGAAAGGTAACATTGCAGCTTACATTTTGTGTAAAAAGTCATATTGATTTGAAAATGAGTGAAACATCTGAACAAATACACTACGTGATGGTTTTTATTATAAACAATGTCAAAACGTAAGGCAAAATAAAAAAATTGTAAACTGTGCGGAGAGAATGCTATGAGTGAACAATGCTATGAGTGGTTTGCTCAATTTCGTTCAGGGTATTTCGATGTCAAAGATACACCTTGCAGTCACTGAAAAAGTCGATGGAATTTTTCAACTGGTGGAGCAAGCGATGTCAGAAAGTAGCGGAGGCACTAAACATCAACCACATGACAGTTTGAAATTATTTGAAAAGAGCAGGTTACAAAAAGAAGATCGAACCTGCAGAGATTTTTTAATATGGTGAGACACGTAAGGTTTTCGGCACATGCATGCAATTTAAGCAACGCTATTGACATTTCTCTAAAGACCTCCTAGTTTAGGTGAAGAAATAACATATCTACGACATTTGCAATGTACTCGTTTTCTTGTTATATTAATCGGTATGTTTATTATTTCTATTTTATAAAAAAAATAAGCAAATATCTACAAAACCCCCAGTACCAGAATTATCACTTACATATTTACATGCTAAATTTCCAGTGGATTTTATATTTTCCATGGGAATTTCTAAGCAATCTTTGTTAGCTCCCAACAGAAAACTGCGTTTTTAATTTGTTGCACCGAATTGTTATTTCCTTTTATCATTTGTGTAAAAATTATATATCTTTTTATGTAAAATTCAAGCAAATGTAAGTGCGAACTTTATTACTGAATTTATTCATTCATTTATGCATTCAGTGGTGAGAGCGACAAATGTATAATATACATATATATATATATATATGCATTCACTACAGTCAAAGCTTTAATAATATTGTATTAAAAAGTATAACGAATATCCAACTTAAATAGCGTGGACATATTCAATATAAGGTATATTTGTTTCTAAATTGGTAGCATTGTGACGGACATTTGTGTCTAATTGCACATTATAAACCCGAGATTTAAAAATGCATTGGGACCAAACGAACAGAAAACTTAAAGAGTAACCTGACTGCAAATGTTTCAGAAAATAGAATTTTTTTTTTGTTAATTTAAATTTTTCTTAAAAGAGTAATGCATGGTATAAAAAAATTATAGTATGCGTGCCAAATTATGCGATGCCCGAAAATTTGATTGTTCGAACAAAATTATGTAGGCGCAGCATAGCACCAACAATTTTTATTTTTTTATGAGGATTTTTTGCAATATTTAAAAAAAAACGGAGTTTAGGAAAGTAGGTTTAAAATACTTCATAAGTTAACCCTATTAACTAAAAAGAAATTCCTTGTGTTGGGTAAAATTTCTGACTCAAATATTCACCAATCACGTTAACATGATTTTTAAAATCCTCTCCATGCTTCACCAGTTACTGACATGATTATCAAGTGATTTTTTTTATTTAAAAAATGTGAAAAATATAAAATCAACCCAAATTGTCCAGGTTGTCATAGCATTGTTCTCTCTTACGCATATGTAAACTGTTCAACGTATCCTTCTCGAAAATAATTATTTTGATAAATTCCCGCGACTCTGGTTCGTAATTTTAGTATTGAAAATAGGTTAGAAAATTTTTCCAAATAGATGCAAAACGTTCTGTTCGCGACCTAAGAAAGAATAAGTATTGTTTTAGAGAAAAACTTTGTTTTGTAAATAGAGCGAATTTAATCCTTAGCAGCTATCTGAACATACATTACGATAAAATTTATTAAAATGATGTATAAAATAGCGGCTGCTTTTGTATTTCATAAGCGGTCTATATTCCATGCTATTAACGAACGTTAATTCTTTATCAGATCAGATCGAAGGGACATTATGTTGGCTGATCTCAGGCTTATTCCAATCTAAGCAGTTTTCTTTGAAAATTGTACAAAGCCACTTCTTCAAACAAATAATATCAATTAAAATTTCGACAGCGTGTCTTCATCTAAATAAAGAATTATTGATGGTGGCGTAATTAATGGCAGATGGCAAACTCATTGCGGGATTTATTGGAAAGCAGTTTTTAAAGTAATTTATATCGGTTGTTTTTTGTCGCACTCTATACATGATTCGCAGCGCAAATGCAGTTCCGTATAATTATGTAAATGCTGTCAAGTTTTGGTTTAAAAGCAATCACGCCAATCGTAAAGAAAAAAAATTATTATAAGAAGAAATATCAAAAAAGTGATGCAAAACGAAAGATAAAAAAAGAGAAATAAATATTTATATTAGAAACTTATTTAATAAACATAATTTTTTTTATTACTTTCACATTTATTGTTTTGAAAATTAAGAAAGTCATATGTTTGGCGAAAGTGAAGTCAGATTAGAAATACTAATTCTGTATAAATTCTACATCGTTCTTGTTGAATTCTTTACCTGGGGGAACTCATGTATCTGAAAGTCAGCTTATGTTTTCATTTTTTGGTTGGTTTCACATCGCGTATGTACTAGCATTCAGCATTGGTTGATGACTATCGCTTTTTTGGCATCACGTAGTCACAACAGCACAAAACACTCTCTCTTATTTGTCAAATTACACGAAAGCAAAAGTGCTTACGATTGGTTGTTTTGAGTTAGTATTGGTTGTTTAGAGTTGCACTTATAAGAGATACACCTGTAAATTGAAAATAAAATAAATTGCAAGCAAACTTGCTTACTTGCAAACAGCTGAGTCAATATAAAAAACGGAAAATTAGCAAACAAAAACAAACTTTTTAAGCAAAAAAGTATAACAACCAAACAGGAAAACAAAATATAAAATATTAATTAAAAAATTCAAAGTTGGAAGATTTGCAGCAAATATGTCGTGTCTGTCTAGAAAAAGGCGATGTAAATTTGTATGATTGGAAAGTAAAATTAAGCGAGACCAGATCATAATCTAAAGATTGCAGAACTAACGGAAATATTAACAGTAAGGTAAGAATATTAAATATGTATATGATACATATACGTCTCATAAGTCATTTTTTAGACTGATCTTTTGGAATTAGATGCGGTACCTTAGAGGTACCTTTTATGGGTCGGAACTATTTGGAGGATTTAAAGTTTTATGGTTTTTAATGGAAATTCTAATTTGAAATATTTATATCAAGAGTGTTTAAAAAACGTTATACATTGCGCAGAAGACGCGCAAGAACTGCAAAAAGAATTGTCTGAAGAATAATTGAATTCCTTAATAATAGATTTGAATGAATAGAATCACAGCATTCCCCCAAATTACTAACGGCAGATTATAAGATTGTAGAAGTAAATGATTCTCAAAACTTACAAGCTCTTGAATACGATGAATCTAATACCAAACCTGATTCAATATATAAGTGTCAATATTGTCCCCAAGCGAGTTTAGCGCATTTTGTTTTGGATGTAGTTCAAAATCAATTCAAGTAAATTAATGTTAACCTTAATTATTTTTTTCTATAGTGCAATAAGTTTTTAAATGCCTTGCAATGTCTATATAGCACATAATTAAAGCCCATATTTCCCAAACTTGTCGATTTATGTAAAAAAGTTATTCTTTTTGTCAGTAAAGTGAGAAGCCATATTATATGAGCGTGTGGAGGAGAATCTAGCAGTCATTAATTGTAATATTAATAATCATTTCTGACAATATTTTGGATTTCGATTTTATAGTAGGGAAAACAAATACGAAATGAAATTGTTAATTATTTCTATTTTCTTAGTTAATGTAATCCATAATTGAAATAAATATATGCATACCTTAAGTGTATAAATAATATACATCTAAATATAAAAAAAAAAAGGTCGTCCATTAATAGTTAGTTTGATTGTTTATGTATCACAAGGTCAGCTGTTATATTTGAGATTTTGATAGCCGAAATTAAAGACAAACAAAAATTCGTCTCTTTTTTTTGCTCTTTCATTTACATATGAATTATAGCAACGAAAATGGCACAAAAATCTGACGCGATTGGGACGTTTATCATCTATCGGTTTGTTGCGAATAAAAGTTGACTTTCAGATACGTGCTTTCCCCTTTTGAACTTACGTCAGAAACACTACTAATTCTGTCAATTACTAATTTTTGCCACTCGAATAGTGCGAAAAGGGACAATAAAGGGACAACCAAGATATTCTCATTCGACGAAATACCACTAATTAGCATAATAGGGGAGAGTATAAATAAATACACACAGTATGAAAAAGTCATAGATTTAAAATCAATCGTACAGTAGTTAGGGAAGTCATAACAATCGTAGCGATCACATAATTGTTATGACAATATAGTAAACACATCGTGAACAACATCTTAGATTGATTCTACACGTTTTCTATTCACATTTTTTTAAATTTGGTGTTATTTACAGTTAAATAAACTTTATTTGCGTAATTTTATCAGTCGAACGCTAACAGATAGGTTCTCGGATATATAATTTTTCAATTCAATTGAAAATATTTTTAATGTTTTCAATTAAAAACTTCGGTGACGGTGACATATGTCTATATCAAATTTTATTGAAAATACATCTACGCGATCGTAAGTCTTTGGCACAAATGTGGTGAAAGGGATTTCTCCCTTGGCTGCTTAAGTTTTTGCAACACAAACATTGAACATTTGATTTTTAACCTAAAATGCTTCATACTTGTCAGTTTGGCAGCCCGTTGGTGACTCGATCGCATCTACTCGTTGTTTTCTAATCGATAAAAAATATAGTTTTTTTGCGAAAGTTTTAATAAAACTACTGTTCAATTATAATTATTGTGTTTAGGGATATTACCACAATTTGCTTATATTTATTCCTGTATGATAATTTATTACTTGTTTCGGTCTTTTGGTTCGTCATATCAAGTCTTTGTTCTTTTTCTTTCCTCCTTAGTTTTGGTAAATTTTCGTTTTTGTGTAAATTTTATTTTAATTACTGTATCCTCCCTTACTCTTAATTTTTCGTGCATACAGATTGCATAACATCAGGCATACTTTTTCACATAGTCGCATTGAATTCACTAAGCAATAATGAATTGTTTATATTTAAATTTTACCCTTAGAAAGGGTTCGGAAAGACGAGTTAGTTATGTGAGTGTCTTAATCACATGAACTGGTCGATACTTTGTTGAATTCTTCAAAAGAACCCTTTTGGTCACGTCTCGTATATTTACGATTCTATTAGTAGTTTTTTAAATATAAGAAAACAGATATATTGGTGGTCAAATAAAAGTACCCGGTGCTCTTTAATGAGATTAAGTTGATTAAAAATTTTTCTCGTGTTCTAAAAAAAATATTTAAAAACTGGAGATGTATTGGCATATGGCTTTTGGCCTGTTCCCTCTTGTGTCTGCTTTTTTACCCAATTTCCCCTTCTGCCCGTAGTATTATTCTTACAGTATTATTGATTTAATGGGCCTAACATGTTCTAATTCAGACAAATCTTAGCTCTTTGTGTAGGGATACACTGTAATAGTGTCATTCCCTTCATGCCTCCGTAACCAGTTGCCAGTTTTTGTTTTTCATCTGTTTCTTCCGGTTACATGGGTAATAAGTCTAAATTCACTGCAGTACCCTTTTGAAAAGAGATGTTTATGTGCAAGCTCAACATGTTATTTGCAAATGTAGTAAATGATAATTAAATGTATTTACTTGCAGTTGGATATCGCTATAAGCTAGCAAAATACGGACATCTCTGCTTTTAGTTTTAAAGGAATTTTCTATTGAATAAATTGTGAATTACGAATATCCGCGTTTAACTAAATCAGTAAGTCGCTAGAGATCTATCACAACGTGAACTAATAACATTCTATGTGTTGACTCGAACCCAGTGAGCATTTTTAAAACGTCCTCTTCACAACCTAAATAAATCGCTGTGGGCGCCATCGCGCTTCATGAAAGAATTTATTCCAAGGGATAGGCACAATAATTCTAGCACTAATAACAGCTCTTCTTAGGTTCGGACACAGTTATTTATCAACATATGAAAATTCAAAAATTTCATTTACTTACGGAAATCCTGCACGCAACGATCTTTTTTTTTTAATTTAATCATTCTTAACTCAACGTTCTTTCATCGAAATTTTTTCTCAAATAGTTTATGTTTTCAGGAATAAAAAGCTAAATCGAACTGGTAGTGCTGTTGTAATTGCCGTTGCCCCTCTCTTTTTGTCCGTATTAACGTTTGCTCAAAACTTGATAAAAAAATTTAATTTTAACGCGCTGATACTTTTTTCCGAAATCGGATATTATTATGTAAATGAAACATGTTGTTTTATCCGCAATGTTGTTACCTCATAGACTTTATCATAAAGCTCGGCAATGGTCTCTATGGAGATAAAATCAATATATTCATCAATGTAATTTCGGACTTGGTCGTTTTTCAATGTAATCAATCTTCAAATTGCAACAACAGACACTTGGGCCATGCTTTCGTAAACGTACCTGAAATGTGTTTTAATCGTAGTGCGTAGTTTTGTCTCAGAACACTTGTCATCTTAGTTTATTCATGACGAAACTACGTCTTTTCTCATTTAAACGTGAATAAGACGTCGAAAAACCTTAACTTGTCCTAACTTAACTCCCACTTCTGTCATTTCAGCAAATACTTCTAACAAAACTGCTGTAATACTCTTTTAAAATTGTATTTTCGAACACAACGATCGATTTGATGGGATGTATATTCTCCTATTCTCATTCCATGGTATCCTACACTCAGTAATTTCTCCATTCGTTCCGATTACAGAACCCTCCATTCGCAGTTCATGCCCATCGCGATTCAATAAGAAATTAAAGTTTCATGAGAACAGAAAGGAGAAACCATTCAACAAATACGTGCTAGACATAAATTTAATCACCTCAATCATGATAAATTCTTCACTCTTAATTAAATCCAAAATACCTTAACAAATTTGTGAGCTCAAAAAGAAGCCATGTTCACTTACGTAAGGAGAAGGGTTTATTATTGAGATTAGTAAAAGAAATTGAAGGTATTATAATCTGTTTGTCACTTGGAATAAAACTCTTCAGCACATCTAAGTATCTCTTATTGTCATGCTCATTCCAATAGTGAAATTTAATTTTCCACTAAATTGTCGATTGTCGATTGCCACTGATATAATTCCAAAAAAAAAAAAACGTTAGTTACCGTTGCTGCAAATCTCTTCAATCATAATAACTTTATGTGTCCTTTTAGCTTTTCTAGCTGCGGACATCCATTGCTTCAGTGTTTTCGTATACTCAATGAAGTTGACGGGATTGGTCTATTTACAAATTTTTTTCTTTGCAGTTGATATTTGGGGAGAGGTGTTGACAGAATTGGGTTGGGCCATGGTTTAGATCAGAAAGACTGAATATCCAAAAAGTTTATTCTAGTAATTGTGCTTTGAATTGATGACAAATTGGATGGAAGATCAAGTTTAGGCAGACGGTCCAATAGGAATTTACGTGAAATGAAATTTTCTATTTTTTTTATGCGGAATTGATGCAATGTTGGAATAAAACGGGAGAGCGTTGGATTTTGCCAATCGAGACATTCATAGTGCTCCAGTTGAATGACCAAAAAGTTGAATTAGAGAAAGTTATATCCAAGACACTGTTCGCTGTGCGACCATTTCCATTACAGTGAAAGGTAGGGTTACCGTTACTTAAAACTTTAAAACTGGTGGCATTGATGGCATTTAGAAGGATCTTGCCCTTAATGGTGGAGAAATAATCGCCATACAAGTAATGTCTAGCGTTGAAATCTTCAGCTAGAATCACTTTTTGTTCGCCGCCAAGGAAGTCACATAATCTCTGAATTTCATCGCATAAGTTTGTGCATTAACACTGGGTGGAAAGTAACATGATACGATGAAAAGATTCTGTTTAAGATTCGTGGTTTTGATGATAATAATATCCACGGCCGAATTATAAGTAATGCGTCTGAACTTGACACATTTTTTAACCAATATACTAACACTACCATAGCCTTCGCCGCGGCGTTTGTAATTTTAGCGATTAGCAATTTTAACCTCGAAAACACTGTCGTTTCTTAATAAAACTTGACTTCAGATGCAAAAATAAATATTATACGAGTTTAACTAAAAAAGACAAGTTACGCTGAACACTCTGTAGATTATATTGTAAAAAAGAAATCAATTATTAAATAAGATAGGCCGGTCAAAGGATGTTTTTAAAGTACTACGCTCTTCATCATAACGAAAATTAACACAATAAGCAATTTTTTCTTCAAATTCATTAATACGATCCTGAGGTGTCATTAGCCGGATAAATATTTTAATCTCAGAAGTTAATCTTTTCAATTCGGAATAACTGGCTGTTGATATTTTGTTGTCGACGGTCTTGGAAAATGGTCTTTTGAAAGGACAGATTTTCTTTTCATGATGGTATTATTATTTTTTTTTTAGTTAGGTATTTTATTCACGTCTTCATTATCATATTTGAAGGCACCGTAACGGAATCAAATTGGCTTTAACGTCGAGACCATCGAAATAATTTTGGAATAATTTTTTTCTCTCACGTCTTTATAAGCTAAATCCTTAATAGCTATTGTCTTATTGAGAGCTAATTCCCGTTCTCTGTTCAGATAAGTATTGTTTAGGATATTATAATCATTCGAACCACAAGCAATACATTTGATCATCACGCACTGATCAATGCTTTTAGGCGTCTTGTCACAGTTAAGGCACCTGATCTCTTTAGCCTTACAAAAATTTGAAACGTGATCAAATCTACCACACTTAAAACATTATTTTAAGGTAGGAATAAGATAATAGACAGGGAGAAAACAATATTTAAGTTTAATGGATTTAGATTTTCCCTTAAAACCGAATTTCACACTAGTTGTACGAATGAATTCGTTTTTTTCGTCTGGATTTCTTGTTGCAGCCTAATAGCAATGTTAAAAAGTAACCAGGCTCTACCTTGCTAACCATTTGGCCTTATATGTATGCAACAAATAAAACAAAAACCGAAATGTAAAGGCAGTCTGCTTTAAATTTAAAAGTTACTTGTCTAATTTAACTTTATTATGTGTTAAAATAACTTTTCTTTATGTTATTGGTTCAATAGTATTTTAAAATGTACAAAAAACCAGCAACATATACAATTTACTTTCAATTTAAACTAAAGTCTTTAAATCAATATATTTACGCAAATTTTTTAGTTTATATAACTTAAACTTATTTCCGTTGTTTTTCATAAATTTGTGTTTTAAATTTATATTGATTTCTTTACTTTTATTTACATAATCGTTTACATTATCGTACTTTGTTAAAATTATCCTATTCCCATTATATTTGCCACTTGAGACCGTTTAACTTAAAAATAGGAATAACGAATTATTGTGTTAGCCCCCTTAGTAGCAAATTAAAAATATTTGTCTTCTTACTCAACTCAACAAATCATCTGTTGTTGATTTAGTCTCTCGCGGAAGGAGAAGAAATTTTTATATTTATATGTAGATTTAATATGAAAAGCTGTTGAGTCAAATAACAGCATCTACATATGTTCATAAGTTTTGCTTATGTCGGGAGGCCTGTTTATGTCTTGGCCTATGTAGGCCTTGGTTATATTAATATACTTTCTTATATTACTAATCTTGGTAGGGCGATAAAACAAGCCATTGCGCGCCAAAATTGAATTTCCATGTTTCAAAAAAAAAAAAAAAAAGATTTTATATCTTGTTATATTACAGTCAAAAAACCTCTTTTATATATTATAAATAAAATAAATTGTAAATTGTAGTTGAAACAAAACTCTGATTCTTTGACAATCACTCTGACTATTTTGACACTCAACGTGTGGTAGAAAATAATTAAAAGAAACGTTACACGATAATCGAATAAGTTAAACAAAACTTGTGCAAGAGTGGTCTGCTTACTAGCCTTTACATTTAAGCAAAATGAGTAAAGTGATAATTGCAAAACAAAATCATCATAAAATCTGAAGGAACAGCTGGCTGCGCATAGACAGAGACCTCAAGAAAATAATGCTCATATCTAAAACGTTGAAAAACAAAAAGATTCATTAAGTACCATTGTTCTTGGGTAAAGATTAGAGATTTTGAATTCTTACATAAAGAAAAAAGCGATGGAACGCTTAAGCCCAGATAATGGTACGCGTGGTGAAATAGAAGAAAAATGCATAAGTATAAATTGCCTAATTGAAATGAATGCTTGTTACTCATTGTCATGTAAGTATAGCAAACGAAATGATGATTGGCTTCACAACCAATCGGATGCCAACGATAAAAATTCAAAAACTTGGCGCCGAGTACATACATTACAAAAGTTTTATATCGCGTTTTATAACTCTTGTGCACAATGCGCTTTACTTTTCTAATGCAAAAATACTAAAACATCTAATCGATTGTTTATTCAATGATGTATTACAAATAGATCGGCCGTTTAATATTTCCAAATCACGTAACATCGTTGGTGAACTAACAAACCAACAACTGTCTACTATTTCACTACTTTTATGACCCGCTCAAAAATGGGCCGCATTTCGGCTGTCTGCAGATAACTGAACTACATGCACGAATGTAAAAGTAGGTAAAGTGGGAGGAAGTAAAAGGGAGTAAAGAAAGTAAAAGATGAAACGTACTCGTTGTTGTCACGACGATAACGGGTTGATATTATGAATAAAAAGAGAAGCATAATGAAATATAAATAAATTTAAAAGCGTCGCTTCCAATACAGCAGCGTCCAGCGACTCTTTTGCTCCTCTTCTCCCTATCGATGCGGACAATGTGGATGATGTATCCACGCAAGACTAGTCTTTAATAGTGTATATAGTCCAACTGTTATTTTAAAGTGTAAAACTGAGAAAGCGCACTATTGGCGTGCAACACTAAATATTAAAAAATAATCGATTATCAAAGTTTCTTTTGGAATTAAATTTTTTGTTAAACCAAAGACTAAACTTGATAAAATATGCAACTTAGTCATAAGCAGAGAGACCCTACAAAGTTAATTGCTCTTGATAAGCAAAACTCCTCTATTATTCAAAAACATCTCCTCATTGTATGACTACAATGTTTTACCGTTCAAGTCGTCAAGAAGAGTTGTTTATTGAAATAACTCTTACTATTGAGTAACCAAGATTTTATTATTTTCGTTGTATAGATACAACGAAAGGCCATAACAATGATAGAACTTAGACAGAAGGTCATTCAGTTTACGGAAATACACTGGGATTTCCAGAAATCGAACCAATGTAAATCGCATAATCTTATAACTGCCAATTGTTTGACCACGACCCTGCTTAAGACAAAGTTAATACATTTTGCATCCGTTGTGCTGGGCAACATAGTACAGTAGACTGTAAAGTATCCACCATCAATGATGCACCTCAATATTCTTCAAAACAATGCTGTCAGCAACAGTCGTTCAAGCCAAAACTATAACAATATATTTCGTTAAAACGCCCCTATGGCCTCTACAAGTTGAAATGATCCGCAGACTGGAGATTTTGTAAACAACAGCAGCACTTATTCGAGCAAGCTATTCATTATCGAAAAAATTAAAAATCAGACATTTGAACTTGTAAGGCGTCTTAAGAACTAAAAGGCTAAAACTGGCCAATTTGGGGTGATCACAAGTTTATTATGCGAATTTTCGTCATAATGAATGATGATGTAAATACCATATGTTGTAATTCTAGAGGCATTGGGAACAAAAGTCTTAAATTGAAAAATTCCTTATTGAATGTAACATCCATATTTGTTTAGCGTCCGAGGCCTGGCTTAAGTCTGAAATATCTATACGTCATTGCAAATTTCATACCTAGAAAGAACAGAGACATCCGTAGAGGAAAAGGCGTAGCAATAATTGTCAAGAAAAATTTATTTTACCCAATGTTAGAGCTAGTATCATCGAATATATAGGAATAACATTTCAAGCAACTACACGCAGTATATAGGTCTACTCGTGTAATTTTTAGTAGATTTGGTCCGTAGCAGATAGGAATAGCGTCTGATATTTACAGATCGACAAGGTAACATTCTTGGTGGTGATTTTAATTGCAGACATCAGGAATACGATTGTGTCAGGGCTAAAGTATTGGAAATGTTTTAATTGTGAAATTGAGTGTTTACAAAGCGAAAATTGTCGATCCAAGTGAACACACATTTTTTAACATAAACAGACCGATAACTATGTTAAATTTTTTCCTGACGAACATATCGAATCAATGCCTTATCCATCACCGATAAATGAGTTACGTTTTGACCATCTGACTGGTAAAATTGGTATTAACGCCACTGTCAACACATCTCAACGTTTCAAACATGACTTTAAAAATGCTAACTGAGGATTTTTCTCCAATTATGTGAACGCCCATTTAAGAACTCCATCCCCAAATAGCATTTCAAATAATAAGCCAAAACACGAAACGATCAGAATATTTATAAAGATAAGAAAAGACTTAGCCCAGAGCAATAAATATGTAATTCACATAAGAAATTGTCATCGCATAAATTGGCAACAATTAAGATATACTGTAGACTTGGGACGGTTGAGGTATATTATACAACGCAAAATTAACACTTTCAAGAACAAAAGTTGGAATCGTTGTCAATGCACCTTCCCCATTCTGGAATATTAGTAAAATGTTAAGGAAGAAGGTTGCAACCATTCCATTACTTAAAAATAATAATTCTCGTTTTTCCATTAATCGAGGTATATGCGAGATTTTTCCTGAGTGTTTTGCTTCTAAATATGCCATTCCAGCAGGGACAACGAATTATATGATCAGCAGTTTTCTGGCTTCTAATTCGAACTCCGTTGAAGAATTATTAACAATTTCCTCGAAATTTCTTTAGCTATCAAAAATTTAATCTATAAAAAGCACCTGGTGCTGATGGCATTAATAACAGTTGCCTAAAGGATCTACTAAAGAAAGAAATAAGACGTTTAAAGATTGTTATAAATTGCTGCTTTAAATTTGGATGTTTGTCCAAAAGACTATTTGAGGAGGCAAAAACAAATCCTATTAAAACGCCGTACTGCTCCGCTGTTGTTCTGTCGTTCTATTAACCTGTTATCATCTATTGATAAAATTATAGAGAAGATAGTCAAAAACAAATTTGTTAATTTTATTGGTTCAAATAACATTATATCTCTCCAAGAATTTGATATCGGTAGGGGACACAATACAACTCATCCGGTTAGAAAAACAAAAACATATTGCATTCCAATTTTCAATAACAGAAACCGAGAGACATGATTCTATTAGATATAAAGGCCCCCTTTGATACCGTATGGCTCATCTACAAAATCATTATTTATAACTTTCCGATCGATGATAAAAATAATATATAGCTTTTTAATATTAGTAACTGTTAAGGTATATTTAGGACTGCGGAGTTCAGATGCAGTTCTCATATCCGATGGTTGCCCACAATGTTCTTGCCTCCCCTCAGTGTTGTGTAAAAAAAAACATACATTCGAAATATTTCAATATATTTCATTTATATTTGCAGATGATACAGCTTTACTTTCTTCCGAAGTTTTAGCACCAGATATAATAATTTCCAAGAAGCTTTAAACGTTATTTATTATATTTTAAGAACTGGAAAATAAGGGTAAATTGAGAAGAGGCAGTGTTTTATTTGCAAAATTAGTGTAAATATCGTAATCAA
Organism: Glossina morsitans morsitans; assembly: GCA_001077435.1. Lineage (NCBI taxonomy): Eukaryota > Metazoa > Arthropoda > Insecta > Diptera > Glossinidae > Glossina > Glossina morsitans. Next base: position 22,712 of record CCAG010010046.1, read on the forward strand.
CCTTTTCAGTGGGAAGAAAAAGTTACATATAGTTAAAGAAATTAATATTACAATTTGAATTCCACACTCAGTGAATAATAAGAATTCATCTTTAAATATTGCAAATAAGAGTTTAGAGATATTAATAGTTTCCAAAATCTATCTTCATCAAATTATATATTATGCAGCCCCACATAGTGGCGAGTCTCAACTAAAAATTTCCAAATTAAAATTTTCAAAATGATTTACAATTTTCTTTGGTTTTATTCCACCAATTGTTTACATACTCTTACAAGCGTAGAGTTATTTTCCGTCAGAGTGAAAATGCCTGCTCTGAAGTTTAACACTTGTTTAAATCCAGAGCTCGATCGATGCCACATCGATGCGTTAGGCTCCTATTAGAGTGTTAGTTATATAAATTGAATTGAATTGAACTTAACAAACTTATATAAAAATATATTGTTAGACAAAAGTTATCAAAGTAGCATTATTGTAAAATAAGCAAAATTTGCTAGAAACACACAACCACATATTTCTAAGCTATAGTGACAAAGCTGAAAAATTGTTTCTAAATCTTTACTCATCATTTATCCACCACCCAATGAATGATGAATCGTACTGAGGATCGGAGAAAGGCATATTAATTTAGCCAGGGACTATTGATGATGGCTAGGTCGTCAATTGAAGTTCGAACATTCCAATGCCCGTAAATAGTATATTTTAGGTTTATTTTGCTATTGCCATATTTTATTCATTTATTTAATGGTTTAATTCTAGAATATAACCAACATATTGACAATATATTAAATGCTCCTATATATTTTGATCAGCGACATCTATTGGTGAAAATGTAATGAGATGTATCAATTTGCATAACGCTTAAATTCGATGATTGCGATTAATATGAATAGACGCTGTACGTATTATAACTCAAGTGTGATATGGAAAATTGGATAAAATATGTCTAGTATATATTGTATGTGTAAGCAAATGAAATTAACAAATGTATAATAAGTAAATTAGATAAAGATTCATTATTCCTGTAACATAATTCTTTTTAATAATAAAAAATTTCTGCATATAATCTTGATATGAAATGTTTCATTGAAATTTGTCAAAGCAAATGCCGAACATAGAATTTAGAATTCTTCAATTCTTTCAAATAAATGACGAGAAATAAAAGGAAAATACTCCATGCATATATAGTAAAGATATTGATAATATAGACAATCTAAACGTCACTATTACTTATCACTAATTATCATCACTATTTATTATGATTCACGCATATGATGTATAAGTAGCGTTTTTGTTAACATACAATGCGAACAAACTGTTTTCATTTAATGGTGACAATTGCGAAGTAAGTATCGCAACGGAAGTCTTAACGCTATATGTAGAGTAAATATCGTTCCTAACAGTTATTTTTATCAATTCTTTACAATATATTATTTGTTTTTTTCCATACACTCTCACTTATATGTATATCATAGCACATATTCACTTAAACGTACAGAATTGTATGTGCCTTTGCTTCGCAAGAAACTATTAACAGAATCGGCAGAAATACAGAAAATGAGAATGAATGGCTTCTAGTTAGCATTGTTAATACTGCTATTGATAACAGATACACAAAAAGTAGCTAAGATTCTCCTAAATTTCAATTTTGAACAAAATGTCGTACATCTGTGTATTTCGTTGTGTCTGCTTTTAAAAACGGAGATTTATAAATTTTTTAGAGATTTAAATAAAATTAGCGGTACAATTTATAAAATAATTACTACAATATTAGCCACAATTTTTGTGAAAACGCCAAAATGCCGCCAACTGGCAGCAACCAAAACACTAGTGCTTGTATATTTTTGCACTTCTGTTGCTGTGCATTGAAGATAAGGTGGTGTACATGAATATTTTGTGCCGTCTTCCTTAGAAATAGAATGAATTTTGTAAAAAAAATGCTCCCCTGAATTTGGGTTGTTTACTTTAAAAAGTTTAGCTTAAATACCACATAATTCCTATCCTTCTTGTTCTTATTCAATAAGAAGAATTTTTTAACATTGCTTGGATCACTATTGTCATACCCTACACAACATGTACAGGATATATTAAATTTGTGCAGACAAACGTAACACGCAGAAGGATTTGAAACGGACCTCTCTTTTATTGTATCGATCTAAGCTTGTCAGTCTATCTAATGTTTCTCCATGCACATTTTGTCCAACTTACAGGTCGCACTATTTGAGATATTTTGATGAAATTCAATATACTGCCATGATTTGCCCCAAGGACGGACGGTATTGGAAATGATTGCGTCTGTCCAATTTTCGGACGCTTCACACATAGCGCTTTATTTTACAAAGTTTTTTCATAGAAAAAAGTGTAAATTTTCAAAATTTTTCGATGAAGGTCACTGAGTATTTCGGCATTCCAAACTTGTATGAAGAATTTTATTCAGGTGGGGCAATTTTTTGAACAGCTCTTCCTGTAATCCTTCTTATGAAAGCTACATCTTTATATGATAAAAAGATCTGATTTTTAATATTTCATGGTGACAATTGGTTCATAATAGCAAGTGGACAAAGAAATGAACCTAACCGAATTTTAACCACATAGGTCTATTGTTTCCATACCAGCGCATATAAGGATTCTCAGGAAATATAAACCCTTATATGCCAAAAAGGCTTAATAGTTAATGCTTTATGATGATTCTCATGGTAGTCATTTCACATAAAAATTAAGTGGACCAAATTTGAAACGCACGAGTTTGTTTCTTGGGATCCATGGTTCCTTACGAACAGTAAGTTCTTTGTAATGAGATTTAATTTTTGATATTTTATGATGAAAATTGGTCCATTAGTAAGGAATTCTTATCACATAGGTTTATTTTTAGACCTTCACATATATAATGGTTGTCATGAAAAGCAAGCCCTTATATGGAGAGGAAGTATAATCTCTAATTTTCTACGAGGGAAATTAAAAAATTTTTAAATTTTGGATCACGTCATGTGATATTTTGGGTATTCGCGAATGTGTGTAAGTTTTTGTGTATTGTTACCAAACCGGGTGAATAATTGTAGAAAAGCAATTGGCGTAGGGTATGTAAAGCCAGCTTTGCCTGGCTATAATGTTTTTACTTTTTTTTAATGTAAAATTTCAATTTAACTTAGATAATTATAACAGAAATAATCGACACAATACATATAGTAAATGTATATTAAAACATTAGAATTTTATTGAAGTGGAAGACCGGTCTGGCCAGGTCAAACTATTTCGAGCAGTTGACATGGATTTATAAAAAATAGATCAACGACGTTCCACTTACTCGAACTCGTTACGTTAATAAATAAAGCGTTCAACGGTCGGATACCAACTAAAGCAATATACACAGTTTTCAACAAAGCGTTCGTAAAGGTCAATCACTACATACTTCTAAATAAACTAGTAGACACAGCTTCAATGAATATTTTGTAAAATGGACAAGCTCATAACCATCCCAAAGGACTCAACAAGTGTTCTATAATAATGCAAACTCTAAAGAAGCCGTTGTAAACTTGGGAGTTGCTGAAAGTAGTCATCTCGGTTTTGTTCTGCTTATCTTGTTTTTACATGACCTAGTGAACGAAAAAAAAAACGCTCATGTTTTAATGTACGGATGACGTTAAACTGATTTACAGCTCGATGGATAGTCACATTTATCTTCAGGAAGACCTCGACAATTTGTACAAACAGTGTTGCATAAATCGGACGTTACCGAATATTAATAAATATAAGCACATGGTTTTCTGCCGAGTCAATGCGCTCAAAACGTCATTTAAAAGGAACAATGTGCAAATTCAATTATCACATTCAATAACTGATCTTGGAGTTCTGTTTGATAGAAAATTATCGTCCAGTGCACACATTACTATTGCATTTAATAAGACCACAAGCACATTGGGATTTTTCAAGCGATGGGCTAAAAAGTTTCGTGACTCTTACACGGTGGCTGTACATATCGCTAGAGAGACCTATTCTGGAATATTGTTCGATTATTTGGAGTCCAGAGTGTGGACTTTAGCGTAAATGGATTGAGTCCGTCGCATTTCTACTGCTTTGCACAAGGGGTTTGCCCTGGAATCCTAAACTCCGCCTTCTCCCATGGAGGAGTCGCTTGGCGCTTATAGAGCAGCCCATTTTTCAAAGCACAGGAGTTATGCTTAACTTGTCGTTTTTTCATAAGCTACTGCTATATCTGATTCCGAGTACTTATCCAAAATATACTTAAATGTTCCAAACAATGTTGTGATAAGTATTAATTTATCGTGTAATATTGAAGTGAAGAGAAGACTTTAACCATGTAACACACAAAAATTAACATGGTATTGATTTAAATAAAATTTAATTATGAAACGTAAACATATAATAAAATAAAGAAATTTTACTCAATGGTCGTGGGTTCAAATCTCAAGCGCGATAGAGTTTTTAATAAAGTCGAAAATTTTAGATGCTAATGCTTTAAGACTTTAATCTTAGAATTTATTCTCTGGCTAAATTTATAATAATAATAATAATAATAATAATAATAATAATAATAATAATAATAATAATAAAGAAGTAAAAAACTGTACACTAAAAGTAACCTTCAACCCAAACAAAGAGCTTCGTGTTCACATTGGAGCTTTTTTACACATCACAACGAATCTTCGGTTGTTGATTTGGCGAGTAATAGAAAATAAATATTAATTTATCGGTAAAGTTTATATTGTCAAATAAATATTAATGGATCAACTTTTGATATATATTGCGAAAATTGATTTCAGCATTTCAACAAACATATAATTAGGCGATTAAGCATTTAATGTGTACGAAACCTTTTCGGGGGACGGATTATTGTCAAGTTCGGGCCAGATTTTACAAACACTATTAAGAAAAAGTGTTGGAGTGGATAATTTTTTGAAGGTATAGCTACTCACGCACCGCAGAAATAAATAATTGTTCTCGTACTTCGGACAGTGAAATAATTCAATATACCAATCGGTGATTTAATAAAACGCTTCTGCGAAATCAATTTTATTTTCAAAAGAACAAAGGTAATGTAAAAGTGACTTTGTAAATAACATACAGTGCCAACGATCGTAGAGTTTCGTTGTTAAAGTACAATTTAGGCATGATCTAAGTGCATTAGGATTATTACATGAGTTGACTCGTAAAACATTTCTTACACATAACGAAGATAATAGGAGAGTCATGAATTAACAGTACAATAGAATTGCTTTATGAATGAATATTTACGTTTGGGAGATATGTTAACAATTAATTAGTAATTAGTAATTATATTGATGCAAGGCCGTTATTCGTCATTAATGTATCTTAAAGGCGCACCTAAATTCCGCGCGGCATTTGATACGTCATGTGAGAAGATATTAGTTTATCTACAAACTACAAATCTTTGTCTCCCTAAATTACAAAAAGGGCCCATCGTTCGTACACGGGCTTTACTGCGGAAGCCCAACGAAGATATGTTTTCATATCCAGAAATATATCAGATCAACATTGAACATAAATAAGATGTGAATTACTGATTGCAAAGTCAGGGGCTGCACCATCTCAACCTTCTTTATATTTGAAGTGAATAAAACATTGCAAATCATAGAATGCACTAAAACTGTTGTTTGCACATATTCCAAGTAAAGAAAACTTCGTTGACATTGTACCATGACTTGCCCGGATAGTAGTATATATATTGGGAACAGACGGATATGCGCTTGTCCGCTCCGCGCAGATGATTTTGCACCCAAACACAAACATACCCACACATACACAGACATACACATCTTCCTCGTCAACTCACTATACCAACACATGCGTAACGTTTGCCCTTTCCCCTCGTCTTCAAATAACAACACATATTCTTCATACCTACAAGCAATTCAAAATCCAAGTCAATTTGCCGAGAAAAAGGGACTGTTTGTAAGAAAGTACGAAAAAAAAAAATAAGATCACATGCGCATCTTTCCTATTACACATCCTCCTATTACGTTCACAAAAATTGTCTTTCTATCAACCCTATCTTTATTATATACATCATAATGAACAAACGAAAAAAGGATTCTTTGAAGGACATACATTATATATGATGCTGGTAATAACTAAACGCGAATGTGCATAGAAGAACAAAAATAAAGTTCACTGTGGGTGGTGCGATTATTTCATATGTTGGCTTTCAAAACACTTAAACGTCTAATCATCCTTTCTCATTTGTATTTTTATTATCAGCATTTCATTCATTCCATTCGTATAAATACCTCGCTGAAAGTGGAAAAAGAATTAGTATTATGGAGTATTATAAACGACAAAAAAGGCCAAATTGTATTTCATTTATTACTTTATAACCATACTTAAAAGTATTTATCGAGAAAAACCGAGCCATAAAAGTCAGATGGAATTTTACAGATCCGCTCAGCGGATTCGACAACATTGCAAACTTCACAAACCTCACATGGTATAAGTCTGACCACTCATGAGTCTATAAAGAATTTTGATTTCCCAGGAATTAAAAGAAGATACAGAAAAGGGTTTGAATGGTAACGTGGGATTTAATTTATAGAAAACCCGGTTGGATTTAACACGGGCAATCTCTTTAAATGCGTCGTTTAGCTGTTGAAGAATGTGGTTACGAATTGCTTCATTGGGAGTGTATTTGATTGACAAAACTGTCCCATCGACACGAGCTCTCCCTGCGTGAAAGTGAGCTTCTTCATTTAAAGAAAAGCCGCAGTGGCCAGGTACCCAGACAAGGTGACAGTCATCAACTTGGGACTCATGCAACATCTTATAAATGTCAAACATATATTGATTTTCTGCATCTCTATTTTTGATTAGAAATAGAGCTGACTTACTATCAGAAAAACTGACAAACTATTTGGTACCATCATAGATAGCAACCTTAATCGCAGTCTGATGGCAAGCAACTCAATAAAAGATGAGGAAAGTTCCTCCGCTACTTTGATTCGCTGTACTGTTTCGGATAGATGTTTCACGACTGAGAAGCCAGACGCATTATGTTCGACAGAACCATCGGTGGCATACATGTCATAGCCATTGTTGTAATAAAACAGAACCTTCTCCTGGCATAACAACCTTATACAAGAGAGGGTAACATTTTGTTTTGAAGTAGAAATCGATTAGAGAATGTTCATGAAGACCTTGCATTTGTCGGTGGTGATGTTCCAGAGAGGGGCTGAACCTATCTTATCAAAAATATGACGAAGTTTTTGATAGCAAAAAGTATAGCTGCAAGATACAGTGTCACTGAGGAATCCAACTTCCTGAAAGAAGGAAGGATTCATCATCTTGATCTTAATTAACTCTTTGGTAGTGCAAAAAAGAGCCCTTTCGGAAACGGGCCACTGTCCCGATTTGGCATTGACAATATTTTGAGGTGTTGACGAGGTCAGCCCAGTGCAACGTTTTAAAATACGATTTTCAAATGTTTGAATACGTTTTTGAATATATTTTGGGAAATTGCAACACGTGGAATGTGTAAATTCAATTTTGGACCTGACTAAAGATTTGCATATCATCAGAGCATTCTTGGGAGGCAGGCCTGACTGATTGTTGGTCACGAGCTTCATGATGTTACATCCAGCCTGACAGTCTTTAAAGGTTTTCTCATAATGCCCACGGAGGGTTAAGCTGTCATTTAAGATTCTACCGAGAAATCGAAGTGATTTCACTTGCTCAACTTTAGTAGCCTTGATAAAAAGGCTGATTTGACGTTTAGATCCCTTGGCAAAATAAATAGTGTTAGTTTTGCTAGGGTTAAAATATAGATTCAGATCGGCGCATGCTTCGAAAAAGGAATTGGTTTTTATCGAGAGGCTATTGACAGCGGCTGAAAAGGATGAGTCCGCAGATAAAATTAGGAAGTCGTCAGCATATTGAAAAATATGAGTTTTGTCATCTTGAAAATCATGGAAAGAAGCTGTGTATAGGTTGAAGAGTACGGGGCTCAAACAACTGCCTTGTAGAATTCCACCATATATTTCAACTCCTTCAGTCCCATCACCAGCGCGCGCTTCGATAAAAAATTAAGTGTCCACAGCCGTATCTGAAGAGGAATCAAAAATTTAACAAAATTCTGCCAAGTTTAATCAAATTGACACAGTCATAGGCTTTGCTGATGTCCAATGAAAACATGACAACCTTTTTACCTGCTTTTTTAAAACTAGCTATGAGAAAAGATAGTTCATTAACGCACACATTCGTGGATTTGCGTTTTTGATAGGCGTAAGAACGAGCTGGGATTATGTTTTCTGTTTTTAAGAACTCACTTAGTCTCTCCTTAACCATGAGGTTTATAGTCTTTATGAATACAGATATTAGTGAAATTGGTCTGAAGTTACTTAAATCATTTAAGTCTTTACCTGCTTTAGGGATGGGAACTATTTTGATGCATCGCAAATCAGGGGGTATAAAGTTGTTGGACCAGCGTTTGTTAATTGCATGCAAGAGAATGCTAAAGTTTCCTCCAGACAGTGCTCTGAGCATGTCATACGTCACTCCATCACAACCTGCAGCAGTAACCCTCTTTCTAAATTGTAAAACATACATCAGCTCATGCAATGAAAAGGGTGTGTTATTGAGACCACTAAAAGGAATTGAAGGAATTGTCATGAAACCGCAACGTGGAATATAGCCCTTGAGCATCTCCAGGTATCTTTTATTATCATGGACATTCCACACAGCACAACCACTTAATTTTCGACTAGAATGTCAGTGGCCATTGATGTAATTCCAAAAAGAACGTGGGTTGCCATTGCAACATAAGTCTTTAATCACTAAAGCTCTGTGTGTCCTTTCCGCTTTTCTACCAATGTAGTTGGTTGGATTGGCATATTTACTAATTTTTTTCCTTGCAGCTTGGTATTTGCAGAACAGTGTGGACAGGGAAGATTTCCACCAAGATTTAGGTAAGAAGGGCTCAACGTCAGGAAAGTTGGTTCTAGCAGACGCGATCACAGTCTGAAAGGCATTTTGAATAGATGATAAACCAGATGGAAGATCAACTTTAGACAGACGGTCCAAAAGGAAGTTGGGTGAAATGAAATTATCTATTTTCCTAATAAAATTGTTGCAACTATGGAATAGTATGGGAGCGTGCTGACTTTTGCCAATGGAGACGTTGGACGTATTCCAGTTGAATGAAAAAATAGTTGAATTCGAGAAAGTTAGATCCAAGACACTGCTCCTCATACGACCACGCCGGTTACAGTGAAAGGTAGCATTGCCGTTGTTTAAGACACTGAAACTGCTGGAATTGATGGCGTTTACAAGGATCTTGCCTTTGTTGGTCGAGACTTGATCACCATACAAGCAATGTCTTGCATTGAAGTCTCCAGCTAGAATCACATTCTGTTCTCCGTCAAGAAAGTCACTTACTCACTGAATCTCATCACGAAAGGTTTGTACATCAAGATTGGGTGGAAAATAGCACGATGCTATGAAAAGATTCGGTTTAAGGTTTATGGTTTTGATGATGACAATATCAACAGCAGAGTTATAGGGAATACGTCGGAAATTGACGCCTTTCTTAATTAGTATAGTAACACCGCCATAGCCATCATTTCGGCATTTGGTGGCTGAAGCATAATTGGAAATTTTAATTTCAAAACAATTTTCATCTTTCATGAAAACTTCACTTAAGATGCAGAAATAAATCTTGTTTGAGTTTAAGTAGAAATCCAAAAACGACAGGTTACGTCGTATGCTTTGGATATTATATTGTAGAAATGACATCATTTTTTACACTTGAGAGGAAAAACCAGTTGATTTCCTCGTAGTGCTGGGTACTTGAACCGGGTGAGAGTTGACACAGGCCAACATTTTTAATGCAAATTGTTTAATAAGATTATCGGGGATCATCGGACGGATGCATTTTTTGATAGAAGTAATTAATCTATCAAGCTCTGAGGAACGCAACTGGACGCCGAAGATTTGTTCCTGACGGCTTGGGGGGTGAACTGGGAGAGGGTTTGGTGACTGAATTGATAGGCGATTTGGAACGAACCGATTTTCTTTTGTGGACGGCGTTAAATTTGCTTTTGGTCAAAATTTTGTTATCGTTTTCATCATCATGCTTGCTCGATATGGCAGCCGTACTACTCAATAGAGGAAAATTGTTCTCATAGGAAAGACATTCAAAGTAATTAGACGAGAATTTTTCTTTTGCCTCTTTGTAAGATAGACTTTTAATAGCCATGACTCTGTTAATATTTGATTCGCGCTCCGTTTCCGGACAACACTTGTTGAGGGCATTGTGCTCGTTAGAGACGCAGGATAAACATTTCATATCCTCGCAGTTCGTACACTTCGGCGACTGCCCGCCTTTAGGTTCTTCTTACTGAAATCGTTTTTAGTGATAAAATTGTTAGCATTGACCGCAGAGTTAAACACTAGTTTGGCTCTGGCCCTGCTAACAACGTTCAACTCCTGCAAGCCAAACATAGTGAAATGTTTCAAATAGTTATAAAAAAAAAGATTGGAATTGATACTTGCATGATTTCCATCGGCGTCAGCGCATGTTTCTACAAACACAAAAAAATTAAATTTCGACAAGCAATCGTACAGATTGATCTCTGGATTTGGGGCAGCTGTGGCACCCAATCAGAGCACTGGGCGCCTGTTTACCAATTGAAGCATCAGATTCACCAAAATTAGATAAAGGGTTATTTTCTTCGCCCATCCCCGATCTCTTTGTATGCACAGAGGCGTTCATGTAAAAATCCTCGAAAGTGTCCCTGTCTGTGGTTATAAGATCAGACCCGGTCTCCCTAGGGAGACGGGCTGAAATTGTATTGCTTGTTATCACGGGGAAAAAACTTTTGTTTTTCCTCTAAAAATTTTTAGTATTTTTCTTTTTATTTTTTTTTCCTTTTTTGATTATTTCACAAAAATCTTTTTTTTTTTTCCTTCTTTTTCCTTTTTTAAATTGTTCAGCTTCTCGTAAATTTTTCTTGATTTATTTAAATTTGGTTTTTCCTCTTTTTAATTTTTTTTATTTTTTTTTTTTTTGTCTTTTCTTTCACTAACACCGCTAAAACACAAAAATTCCAGCTGCCGTTTACAGAAATGACGTGTTGTATCAAATGAGTGTAAAACATGAATGAAATGACAGTTTCAATAGTGAAATTCTTGAAATTAATTTGGAGAATTTAATAAAATAAAGAATTAAAAAAGTAACAATTGAAAATATGTTTTTATTTTATTCTTCTGGTAGCCAAAGCCATAAAAATAAATTATAAAATGAATTTTGGTCAGTTTCTTTAAACGCTTGATTGGAAAAAGGAGTACGTGCCCAATATTAGTGAAAAAAAAAACGACATGGTAAGATATAAGAAACATAAGAATTATTTTTCACATAATTATTCTACAAAATTATTTTTTTTTTATTAAATTTCGCTAAATGTCCTTTCTTCAGGCTCCTTATGAAGCCTGAAAACATTTTACTAGGGACTTATTTTGTGTATTTCTATCGAAGCGGCCTAGTCAAGTATTCCCATCCAAAAACCCATATAAAAAATTTAAAGAAAGTAATATCCAACATGTTGTGCATATATTTTGGAGTTTATTCAAAATGAAAATAAAAATTGAAAATTTGACTTTTATTTTATTAAAAATTCTTTTTACATTGTATGAGTATCTTCTTATCCTTAAAGTTGTAGACAATTTTACTAAATTTTTTGGGATAAGTATTTACACTCTTTCATTGACTTTTGTATAAACTATAAAGAAGGGCATAATGTCTACAAGTGCTTGAAATTACTGCTTGTTATATGTGCAGCAGTTTCTACTTAAAAAATTGCAAGATTCTTTTTTGAATAGTTTTTGACCATAGGAATCAAAATATTTCGTTTCTGTCTTCGAGCTGAACCAAAAGGCAATCCAATGCTCTCCTGGTTGATTAGAGTAGTCTGTATTTGTTGTTATAAGAGCAGGTTTGCACTTTACTTTCCGAGGTAAATTATTAGGTGGAAAAACAATTTGAAAGCACTGCTTTGTAAAGAGTTGCCTTAAGTGTTTGTTCTATTTATATCGTATTCAGTTTAAAGTGTAATTTTCATATTTCTGTTTTTATCTATCTCTAACATAGAATCATACTCGCAGTAAACTATGCAAGTTGCTGCTGATGATAATGCACGACCGAATTTGCCTTCAATGCGTATATTTCCTTGTCTTCAAATATTAGAACACAAATTAAATGTGAAATAAATAAAAAAAATTACAAATAACATTAAGAAAATTTTTTTTAATTCAAATAAATAATTTCTGCAATTTGAAATTAGTTTCTTCGTAAAATGTCCCTGCGTATTTACTTTTTTTGAATAGTTTGAAGCGAATAGCCGTGAGAATACTTCAAAGGTACTCCTCTATCCAACCTACGAATGCCAGGTCTACCTGCTTTTTTTCAGGCAGAACAACTTTGTTCGTTACGACGTCTAATAACAGTCATTGACGTTAGCAATCCACTACAAGGTTGCAAATGTGACAAATGTTTCACTATATATATTAAATTCCTCAAAAAAGTAAATGTGCACGGACGTTTTACGAAGCAGCCAATTTCAAATTGCAGAAATTATTTATCTGAATTTAAAAAAATTTTTTTAACGTCATTTGTAATTTTTTTTGTTTTAAGTTATAGCATGAACTTTATATTTTATATAAATATATATAAAATATATAATAATATATATAAAACACATAAAAATATATTGATATATGATTGGCTTCAGTCTATATTTCTTACAAAAATTTGTTTGGTTTTTGTTTTGTTTATTTGGACGTTTATGTTCCTTTTTCGTCTTTGCACTTATGTTCATGAATATTATTGTTCCCACGGCGATGGTTTGAGGGAAATAACTCTCTGACATTTAAACGAACGAAAATTCGTTTCGGCTCGAAAGCAAGCAACTGTTACAAGCTCAGTAGACGATACTCAAAAAAATCGGTTTCTAAATTTGAGTGCACTGGACATCGACACCTTTAAACCGCCTCCAGCCCTATAAGACTTACTTTCATTTATATAGTTATATACCCTACATCACTTGTGGTACAAGATATATTATATTTTGAGCGGACATACGTAACACCTATCTTTTACTATGCCGATCGAACGGTTCAGTCGGTCCACTTTCTCGATCATTCTCCATGTGATGCCTTATTTAAAAAGTCGTTGTTTGAAAAAAATTGAAATTTCCAAAATTCGCTGAACAACGGTACTTCGCTATTCTAAATTTGTATGAAAAATTTAGTATGGCATTTTGGAGCAATCTTTTGAACCTCCCTAATATAACCGTTCCTCCGAAAGCTGAATCTCTAGGTGATAAAAAGATCTAATTTTCAATATTTCATGATGAAAATTGGTTCATAATAGTAAATTGACAAACAAATCAATTTTATAGAGTTTGAGCCACGTAGGTCTATTTTTTGAATACCACCTTGTTCAGACGAAATCGTGAATGGCAATACCATTTCGTGAGGTTCAGACGAAATCTAAATGGCAATTCCATTCGTGTGCTTCTTCTTGCTTTTACCTTTTTGTAATATACACATTTTTTCTTCTTGTAATATACACACATTTTTCTTCTTGTAATATACGCATTTTTATTCTATATATACACGTTTTATTCTACAATAAAAAATTAGTGTTTGATTGCCGCATTTTGCATTTTGCATTAACACACCTCCTATAAGAATTCTCGAGAAATATACACCCCTATATACCAAAAAGCCCCAATTATTAATGTTTTAACGGTAGTTTTAATGGTTCATGATATTAATTTGACATAAACATTAAGTGGACCACAATTGAACCACGTGAGACTATTTCTTGGACAACACTCCATATAAGATTTCACATGAAAACTAAACCCTTCAGAAAAAAATTTAGGCTTGAATATTTTATTATGACAATTGGTGAGCAGCAACCTAACAGAAATATTAACGGTAGGAAACTTGGATCACATAGGTCTATTGTTTAGGCGATAACACATGTAGGAGTTATCAAGAAATGCAAACGTTTATATGGAGAGAAAATCTAATTTATAGTTCTTTTAAGACTGAACTGAAATATAATAATATTTATAGAAGGTAAATTAATTTCGCCGGATTTTTTTCAGATCATGTGATGTCTTGGGAGTTCTCCAATATGCGAGCCTTTATAAAAAATATGACTTTGCATGAAAAGAATCTGCAAATTTTGGCGTATCAGTAACAAAACGAGTGAGCAAATGTACTACGCGACGTGGTGTAGTCTATTCAGTGGTTGGCGATTATAATGTTCTTACTTGTTTTGATGAGTAACAATAGTCGAATCTATTTAGGTATGTCTTTCTTTTGTACGCGATATTCCAACCTTCAAAATTTTTCAAAATACCCAACTTTTCTAGGTATTTGTCACTTTCACCAGATTAAGTTCGAAAGCCAATTAGAACGGATGAAGGATTCGCTTACACTCGGCAAGAAGCCTTATGTTCCTGCAGTGGAGTATGTGAACATGGTTTTTAGGTTTTACAATTATGTCTGACATGCTAGCAAAGGGGTTTAAAATTATTTTACACACGACATGTGGCATTTGATGTGTATGTATTTAAGAGATTTCCTTTTTATTCTGGAATCAAATAGTTAAGCTAGAGAGCTTTGTAGATAATTGATTTATGAGTTATTCAGCTACATAAAGTTATCAAATAACACATTTCGTCAATATTATGCATCGTTCTCCCGCAGAACTTGCTGTTTTTTCTTTCGTGCATTAATTTCACACCTTTTTAATGTTTCATTATATTAAGCTTGAGATCAGTGCGCCCATGTGTAAATACAGAAAAAGTTTACATAAACGACAAGAAGACCTTAATAATTCAATTAGCTAGCTTGCTTGTGTTTGTACATTCATGAAAGATACTTAACAATAATATCGCTCTAACTTTACAAGTTGCAATGTGTTGCAATTTCATTGAATAGGGTCAAATCCAATCACAAGATATGGCAAAATTTTAATACAAAATGTTTTCGGTAATGAAGGATGTATAATACGTTTTTTTACAACATTGAACGACCTCAAATTGTACATATATTAGATATTTTATTATTATTTTTATTAAGTTCGCTTTTCCAGTCTTATGCTAACGGTCAGTCCGCTGCATGAAATTTTTAATTTTTTGTTAATCACAAATATATTTGCACTAGCTTTGAAAAATTGGCCATGCATTTGTTCTTGTGTTTATCCTTTTCTACACTTATTGCCTTTCTTACTCAATAGTATACAAGAACACAGAGCTAATCGGTTGCATGGTTATTCTTTATCGTAACAAAAAGTAAGAATACATTGACCTTTTCCACAATTCTTTACTTTAGATGATTTAGAGAAAGTTTCCTTTACTAAATGACCTTCTGTGTCTTTTTAGGTACGTTAGGTACCGTTAGTGGGTATTTGATAGACAGCTTTTTTTTTCGCAAGGTTACTGATCACACATATTGTGTTCTTGCTCTATTGTTCTGTTTGCTATATACTTGATACGTAGCAACGATTTAATTGGGAAAGCTTTCGTCTTGCTCTCACGAGTACTCCATGAAATATCCATTCCGTCGAGATCGACTTAAACTGACAAAGGAATTGAATGCCGAAGACAGCCAGTATCACAGTAGCAATCAAATTATCATGCTGTCTTTGTCCAACCACATCTTAAAATGTTGACATGGCGATTCTACGTCTTCTATAAACATTATCTTTGCAGTATGATACGATGTTGTTTTTTTCTACAAACTTCTCCTAATTTATGACATCTTCTTAATCTGAAAATTAATCCACCCACAGGAAAACAGAATGTGTCACCATAAGGTATAAATTAAAAAGAAAGCTGTCGTTACTAATCTTTATATATAAATGGCGATCACTTTCAAATAGAAAATATTTGCCTATAAATGAATAATTGAAACCTAAAAACAATTTATGCCCAAAGGTATATAATTATATTATTACATAAGATCTCCTTTGCGAGTTAACGTTTCTATCTGACTATTTTTGAGAATAGGTTCATACCAATGAATTGTGATTTTTAGGTCAACGCAGGATTTGTTTGTAGTTCTTAGAAGACCTACTTACAAGTGGATTGTTTACAAGGACCTATATTTACAACGCTTCTTCTGAGCTTGTCCGTTGGAATATTGCGATTGAGCTCTCTAAACTCGACTAGCATTGGCTTTCGCAAACAGTTTGTTTATATACCCTGTTACAAGTAGGTTACCAATTTTAAAAGCCATTGTGACGTTTCTCTTTCTACCGGTGAAATGTTCTGGGACTTTATGTTAAATTTGCTGCCAGTGGTCAATTGCGTGCGCTGGTAATACATCATGAATTTAATTTTGGTTTTACCGTTCGTGGAACTTGGTTTCTAAGAAAGCAGTTTAGTTTCAATGCAGACTCATTTAATCAAAGGTGGAATTTTCGTAACAATATCATCTAAGCGGATCGAAATAAACTTAACTGCTTATACCTCCATTTTTTTCATTATGAAAAGAAAGTAAATATAAAGTTTGAATACCTAAGTTAGGGATCTATAGTGAAAACGCGGTCGAATAGAGACAATAGGTAGGGTAGGGTATAGACAGGCATTGGACATAACATTACGTTCACCTGGATTGTTAGATAAGCTTTACCTGTCCGTCTTTTTCTTCGTAGGGTATTAATGGCCCGTCTATTCTTTTTACTAGTTGTCTGTGGTGTGCCCGACTGACGCGATAAGCCCCCTATTAGTGCAGTTCAAAGTGGCCTTCGTTTTGATAAATCTATGTCAACCAATAAGAGTAATGTGATTCCAAATTGGCAGACTTCTTTCCTCTGTTTGGCATGCACTGTAGTACACGAGGTCTTTTTCTACGCAACGTACGCGTTAAAGTTAAAAAGCAATTCTTATTAAGTGAAAACAGTCGAAATGTTCGTCGGGCATAATCATGTCAAAAAAAAAAAAATTAGTGCGTTGAATTGTTTGACCGAGAACAGCATCATTAGGCCTTATTTCTTTAAGAGTCAAAGAGGACTACGCATTATAATGAAATCGACTCAGAAAGCTGCTCTTGCACTGACTTCATCATTTAAATCATGTCTATTAACGCTAGAATTATCGCGATGCTGCGCGTAATGTTTCAGAAGTTTTTGTTGAATGTTAATTATGATAAAATATCCATACAGTTTGCGTAGCGTTATTGCTTATTTTAATTTATACAAGCTTTGCATAATTATATTTACTTATTTGTTGTAATGCAATGCTTATATAATGCAATGCACTTAGATAAGGCGGTATAGTACCCCACATACTTAATAATTTCCACACATACGATACAAAAGGTGAAGCGTATATGTGTAGCCTAGTTATTCTATATAATAAGAACTTTTTCATCAATAAAAACAAATTAATAAACATAGGAAAATAGAACATTTCTTTCATGATATAACGACCGTGGCAAGGCGAACTTCAAGGCCAGGCGAGTAATCGGTGTAAAGCGCCATATAAACCCATACCGGCCACACCTGAAGTGTAATGGTTGGTCGCGCAATGACTGATTGCTATATTGCTCCAAATTACTATCGGCAATTTAAAATAAAAAAAAATGTATATGCAAAATTTTTTGATATATATATTTATAATAACAATGTGTTGAGTATGTGTATGTAAATTTTCTGCAAACTTCTTAACTTTTTTTTGCCCATAAACGGCCAAGGATTTAGAGATAATAGACAGTATTATATTAAATGAAATCTGCCTGAGTGGACGAGTAGGCAAGAGTCTCGACTAGCAATTTCAATGGTCGTGTTTTTAATAAAGCCGAAAGCCTTAGATGCTAGGGACTTTAGTGACTTTAGTCTTAGAATTTATTCTCAGACTAAATTTATAATAATAATATATTAAATGAAAGGTTACACATAGAAATGTCAAGGAAACCATAAGTTAACAGCGTCAAGTATTTTGTGTTTTAACCAAAAAAATGAAAATTGTGCCGTAATGGGAAAGAGAGACACGAAATTAGGTAGACAGTAAAGAGAACATTATAAGATTTCACAATAGGTTATTCAGACGATTTGGCAAATTCCGCGAGTTGGCATGGCCAAACACTCACTGAACGCATGCAAACATCCTCGAATATAACCCACAAGTGCTACCAAAGAAAAGGTTCAAACATTAATCCTCAAAAATCCATACTTCTCGAGAAAGAGAAAATTAACACCGAACAACGTCGACTTACATGATGTAGTCCTTGATTATTCAAATGAGGCTAAGTATCTGGGGATCAATTTTGACAAAAATCTAACGGCTAATCAAAAAGACAGGCAGAGCATTCTTTACCTGTCAATGCCTTTACGGTGAAACATGGGGTATGAACTCAAAAATGATTTACTGGTCTTATAAAACCATAATTCTTCCTATGCTAATTTATACACCATTGATCTGGTGGCCTGAGGTAAAGTAAAAATGGCTGCGACGGCACTGAGCACAAGGCAGCGTCCCGCTTGGCTTGGCATGACCGTGGCGAGGAAATCCTGGCTGTGAATGCCCTAGAAGCGCTGCTGGGCGTTAGCCCTCTTCCGATATCTATAGAAAATAGGCTTGTTTCTGCGCGTTTTAAGAACTAAACCCGCAAAATTTTTGGGGCCACCTAGAAACATTGAAGAACTTCATGGATGACCCTGTGTCAAGATACCGGACCACTGCGTTGCAAAACTAATACCATCCCATCGGTTCAGTGTGACCATATCGGTGAGATCGGGCCGGGACAGGCCAGATTTTGAACCTAGGGTGGAAGCAAGGAAATGGTAAACCGACAGTTTAAAGCTGGAGAATGGCAAATATAGGGGTGGTGTATGCGGTTAGAGTCTTCAAACGCTCTATCAATGGGATATTATTCCTCCATATCCCAAGCAAAAGACTAGGCAATGCAGATTCTGCTAAGAGACGAGTGAGACGCCCCTTCACATTCTGTGTGATGAGAGGCCATTTGCAGAACCAGACACCAAATGTTTTGCGAACAAGTCGGGCACGGTGTGGTCCGCCGAACCGGAGAAAGTAACGGGGTTCATAAAAATCTTAAGAGTGGACGGTTAGAGGCACGGGGAAGCACAATAGATATTTTAAGCCGCGGCACGCATTACCAACTCAATTAACAATAATAATGGTTCAGAAGGAGGAGTGAAGGAACATTAGCTATAGCGTTCTATTCTCCACGAATAGGTTGTATATCACAGTTGAATTGTGCAATGAGTTCAAAATGGTTTCTTTGCCTAGGACGGGTTTCGCGTTTAGAATTAAATGTATTTATTAACACTTTTTGGTTTGTGAAGATCGAAAACCTTCGACTTCCATGAGAAAAATTTTTGATATTTGAATAAACAGCAAGAAACTCTCTATCAGAAGCGCTATACTTAAATTGTGTTGGCAATAATTTTCTTGAGAAGAATAATAATTGATCAGTTTTCATGTTGCAATGTTCTTGCAGAGCACCGCGTATAGCAATCGTAGATATATCGGCAGTTAACTATAGTTTTGTTTCATTATTGAAATGTGCTAATAAAACTTTCCCAGCGAACTTTTCTTTGATTTTCATTCCAGTTCAATATCTAAGTTTTAGTTTTGCTAATCTGGTTAATAAGAGTGTGAATGGGTGCAGGTAATTCAGCGAATCTTGTGGTAATCCTGTGGTAATAACTAACTACATCTATAAATATTGTTTGTAACTCGAAGTTTGGAATGCCGATTTAATGCCTTTGCAAATGTTTTGGCTAAGGAAAGCGATAGTTGATACGCCAAATATACATTTATTAGGTTTCATATTTAACGCGAGTTCTAATCGTTCAACCACAATTCGAAGACGCCTCCTATGCTCTTCTATATCGTCAGCAGTTATTGACACATTAATAGTGTAGAAAATTGCAAATCCGAAATCATTAAGAACTTCGTTAATGCATCCCTAAAAAATCTGTTCTGAATTCCTAAGACCGATGGGTATGCGGACAAACTCAAGTTTGTAGAAGAGTGTAGTTACCGTTGTTTTTAGTGTATCTTCCGCGACCACAGGTATCTAATGATATGCTTCAACTATATTTAATTTTGAAAATATACTTTTGTTTGTTCAATTAATTTCGAAGTCATGGAAATACGAAATTGGATAACTATCAGGTACTGTGACAACGTTAAGTCTTCTGAAATCGCCGTACGGGCGCTAATTACTTGGCTGTGTTTTGGGAAGCAAATGTAGCAGTGATACACATTGAGATTTGTGTACTCTTCAAATGCCAGAATTAATTAAAAAATTGAATTCTGGCTTAGCAAGTTTACATTTAAAGCTCCATGGTTTAAAGAATTGTAAAAGTCTTTCGATGATTAATTTGTATGTTGTCGAATGCTTAATAGGTTTCGAATAATCTGGTTTCAACGTCAATGATGGGATATTTTTAAGTAATTAAGTGTATTCATGGTGGCGGATGTGTTCTGAATGGTATCTATGATGGTGCCAGTCATATTTGCTGGTAGATCAGAAATTATATACCTATACTTTACGTTATTCCTAGATATTTTCTTGGTTGAAAATTGAACTTTACTATGAATGAGCCAAGGTTCTGATTGGTTAATGGAAAATTGTTGTAATGACAAAGACGACGGGGATGTGGCGGATTACTCGGGAGCAGATGGCGCTCTCACCGTCTGAATAGAATCTTTGGCGGTGGCAGAATTTCAATATATTAGATAGTTATAAACTATCAATTCCCAAAAAATTTCAAGATTGATGTGAATCAATTGCATTAAGGAAGAGGTTTCACAAGTAATAATTTTAAAATGATTTTTCTTAGGCTTTAAATAACTTTATAATTTATTTTTCGCTTATCATAAAAGAATTTATTTTTAAGAATTATTTTAAAAGTGTTTGGATTTTTGTTTGGAATGTTTAGCATTTTTTTTTAAATTTTCCTAAGTTTTTAATTGTTTTAATTTATATAAAACTGTTTATTTTTTTATATTAATATGTTGTGTCCATATTCTGTTTCTCTTTATTTAAACACAACATACCGTTCGGTAAAGTTTTTGTTGGATTCGTACTCCTGTTGTTACCATTGTGGTTATTATAATGAGGTTGTTGTTGTAGTTGTTGCTGGACTGGAGGTTTCTTTTTTGAGCCTCCTGATATTTTACTAGTTTCCGCTTGTTGCCCCTTGACACCCAGTTAATTGTTTATTTTTCGCTTATAGGCAATGCTGTCTCTCTTGTACTCACGTTACGTTTATTTTCATAGACAATCATCTTGTTATTATTTTAAATTTCTCATATGCCAAAAATTATATTTGTCTTTCTTTGTTGATCTGGTCGCAAATGTGCCCCAGTCCTTCCCTTTTCTGCTACTATTACAATAATCTTTTAATTGAAGATTCTTGATATGCTTTTCTCTGCTCTCCTTTTGTCCGATCCAGCTTAAATTGATTGGATATTTGTCGGTTTTTTTGAGTAGCAGTTGAAATGGACAACAAAGTTAAAATTAAACACAGCAAACTTAATTGTTCTTCTTCTGCAAATCAGCAAATCAAGAATCGAAGAGTCGCAGTGTTGTGTAAAAAATGTTTAATGTGAGCAATAAATTCTTTGTTTGAACTTTAAAAAAGTTGATAAATTATTTGAATATAGATATATATAGGTGTATAAATAAATATTATGCGTGTTATGCCGTTCACCACGTAAGTGAAATCAACATTAATTCTCTCGAGTTTCAAAGTAATCTTGTTTTCTTTTAGATCTCGACCTTTGAAGGAAATATTATTGGATTATCTTCTTCTTCAAAGGAGAGCAAGATGATGCGGAGTGAATAAGGGAATGATGATGTAGAGTGAAAACTGCGGAACTAAAAGAGTACCTGAAAGATAATTTGCGAAGTAGGGAATGGCGAATAGAAGCAGCAACATTCGGACAGGCAAATAAAATATGAGCAGGAGATTGTAGAACCCTGCAGGTACATGAGGGGCAAGTTACCATGTTAATATTGGACAGGCGATCATTGCATCTCGTATGGTTAAACATCAGGCTATCAATAAGGCAAATAATGCCCCATCTGAGGCCGCAATTGGTAAACCAAGGTGTTATATTTATTTGCGGAAATAAAGAGAATAAGCGACGACAGTGAATATAATGGTTCCAGCGCTGTTGCTAAGAAAAGATTGAATATTTTTAGTCGGTTGCCCTTAAATCGGCGGAAATCATAGCATGATCATTGATATGTGACGACTGAAGATGCAATATTATCCACAGTAGCATTTCTATGAATACACATGTGACTAGGTACCCAGAGAAAATGAAAAAAAAATGGATCAGATTTGAGACTGTATGGTAAACATCTTATTTCTAACATATAACAATGAGGTTGACCTGAGGGAAACGATTGCAAAGCGGATAAGACAGATTAACTGTCGGACACGATAAGGAATTTCTTTTGTAACTGAGTACGTGTCAATCGAATGGCCTCCAGAACTGCAAACCCTCAGACGAAAATATGGAGTTGCGATGGCGATTTGAGAAATAAGCTTCGACGTTAATATTTGGAAACCAGAGACCGCTGTCTACAACACCAGAGTGTAATTCATCAGTAAAGATTGGGAAAAAATGTTTCCATTTGGTGCTAACCAAGTTCGAGTAACGACGTTGCACTTCAGCAGCAGTAACTTTAGATTTCCTTATAGCTAAAAACTTGATAACTGGCTGAAAATAATATGCACCAAAAGGAATCTTGAACAAACTATATATACCAAACCTTAGAATGTTGTATTTATTGAGTTCGTCAGCAAAAATTTTAAAAGAGAACAAGGAAAACTGCGTGATAGAAGACCATAAATGGAAGGCAATGCCAGATAATTCTCAATGGATAAAATAGGCAAGTACACGAAATCTTTCGGGTAGAGATATACTGTTTGCCATTTGTTCTAAGCTTTGAGCGTGAGAGGATTTGATGCCACCAAGAGCCAAACGAAGGCATTTTCATTGGATTGTGCACAATTTTAGAAGATCCTTATTGGAAATGTCCAATAAGAGTGAGGAAATGTATTCTAATTTTGGCCTAACAAGTTCGAGATATAGCTTAAATACACAAGAATACAAAATACCGTGAATGGATTTCAGGACTTTAATCAGTTGGAAACACGGAGAAGAAAGTTTCGAATGTAGAACAAAACCTAAAAAGCGAAAACTTTCGACAAACGGTAAAGTAGAAACATAAATGAAAAGTGGAGTGACAAAAGGGTCTCCTATTTTTTTGGAAAAAACCATGCACTTATTAATTATTAGTCTTATTAATTGAAAGTATGAATTGGAGAGACTCAAGACGAGAAGAGATAATATCAAGGACGTATTGCAAGGAATGTCTGCATTATACTGGATTGCAATTAGAACTGAAAGTAACAAGGTTATCAGCATAAGCCAAAAATGAGATATTCTCAGGAAGGAAGCTGAAAATTTTGTTAATATATAAATTAAAACAAGGAGGACTTAAAACACCCTTGATGAATACCTGCGGAAGATCTCTTGTATACAACGACCTGAAAATTTTCCTAAGAGTGGAAACTAAAGCAATATATTAATAGGCAGATTATTCTTTTTTCTTAAAGTGATAACTTGGAAGTCGCACCAAGAAGAAGGTACGCAATCGGTAATTAGAATGTTGTTCAATTCCTTGAGTAGAATTAGCCTATGTTTAATGTTCAACGCCTTGCGAATGCCATCTAAGCCCGGAGATGTGTCCTTAGAGAGATTAATTTCTTTATTGAGTTCAGAGGGGAAAATGTCATTTAAAAAGAATTTACGTATTGCTTATCATTTGAGGTGGAGGGCATTACTGGAGCAGTAGGTCCAGCGAGTTTGTCACACAATTCATCAAAGACTTGCGTGAGTATAAAGCAATGAGAGGAATCAATTCCTCTAAAAATTCTTACAGTACGCCCAAGATATGAAACCGACATTTCGCTATTGACATTTTCATAACATATTTTCCAACCCTTACGTTCTTCTAGCTAACATCGGCTCGCACTTTGAAATTTATTTTAGAAGAAGATTTTTTACAGTTATTTACGGCAAGTCTAAGTTTGGCAGCAACTCGATTGCTCGCAGTATTCCACTAGGGATTAAGAGGGTAGAATTTTTTAAAAACTTTTCTTCTCCGAGCATTGGTGAAAGACAGAGAAATTATTAATGAAACAACCCGTTGAGTCATTGACTTGGATGGTGGTTTCACGGAAAACTTTTGACCAAAACGGCAACACTTTCGACACTGTAAAACCGGCTCGATGTAAAATATACGAGGGAAGCTAAAACCATCTATATAAATATGCGAAGGTAAAACATCCTCTCAAAAACTTAAACGAGCTGCGCCCAACGACGCACGAGAATTGGTAACATTTTCAAATTTGTGGAAGCGCAGAACTTCTGTAACTTTGTAGAAATTTGCTGAAGGTCCAAACTTAGACAAGTTTTTTAGGGAAGATGTAAAAAAATCCCAGGGAATCCGAGGGAATAGCAGCAACCCCACGAACTTCACAAAATTCAAGCGAAATATAAACTATGCATGCATTATTAAATGATACATTAGTGGCAATCAAATTTGCCGTTGAAGATTATTTTTATTTTTTTTTTTAGAAACGGAGAAAATTTCAATATTAGTAAACTCTTTATGTCAATAGTTGTCAAGTTCTATTATAGACAAAGTGCTGTTCCTGGATTGGATATAAACTGTAATGAGCATAAATTCTAGCTCTAGAGATGTTTTGACCCACGCAAACGAGCTAGATATTATGACTATGAGGACAAACCATACTTCACAAACTGTACAAGATTACAAACCAAAAAAGTAGTATAGGTTATAAGCAACCAAATGTTCAAACTTGGAAAGTGTGATGTTGCAGATTAAGTGAAATGAATACGCTGGACGGATACGGGCATGGCTCCTTTTTTAGCTTTCCCCAATATGTTTATCAACATTCAAATTCATATCGCTACACAATAGAGTATCAAAAATACGGTAATTGTTTTATTGCCGGAAAGTCGTCCAATTTTTATCTTTAGTAAATTTAGTAAAGTTGTTTATTTCTTACAGAATGTCTTAGAGCAAAAATTTCTTTTTATGAACTCTTGGTATGAATATCAGCAAAAATCAAGCGCGAAATCTACATTTATTGGTCTTTATTTTTAAAAATAATTTCACAGAGAAAATCCACATCTTCCGGTCTCAAACTTTTCAACTTTCCTGTCGTATATTATATTATGGGCTGCAATTAAACGTATTTAATATTTATATAACATAGTGGAGTGATACACCGCTGCAATCTTGAACACTAAAAAGTATGAAAATGACGATAGCAGATACTGACGAAAATAGGAGCGAACACTACTTTGACTAAATTGTTTCAAAAAACAGAACGAGGTTTCATTCAAAAAGTGAAGCCAATAAAAAAAAAAATTATTAAACGTAAGCAAAAAAGGAAGTATGAAGTCTACATTATGGACCTGTCTTTACGTTTATCGCAAGTTACTGAATGATCATAAAGAGTTTAGAGCAATTGCCACGTAGACAAACAGTACTGCTAACTTTTAGATGCTAGCTAGTGCTACAAATATACGCAACACATTTAACGGTGCTTAACGTTTAGTGGCAATATAATGCTGTTAAGGGCGGCGCAGTCTAGTCAATCCACGAGGGATATTTGTTTCACGTGCTTCAAAATAGATATAATTTATGCTGCACACAAAAACAATAAATAATCATATGACTTACCGTAATAAAGCAAGAACTACAATGCTTAACACTTCAATAATCCAAAACTACCGGCCACCCCCTTATAATAATAATTTAATATTTTGTGTATGACCTGATATCATTTGTGACCCACTTAAATATAATAATTTGATATTTTGACTCACTGCTTGCTCTCTAATAGAACCAAATTCCATTTCTGCGAAATGCAATCCATTTCTGCGAAATGCAATCTAATCTTCTTATCTTAAAAGTATGTCAACGAGTTTTGCTTAGAATAGTACTGTAAATATAATTTTAGTAAGTAAATAACTAGTACATAATACGCGCAAAATTCAATAATGATCGTTGTTATACCACCAATGATTAATACGCGCAAAGTCTCCTTTTAATTAGTTACTAATACTTTGCTTGTATTTGTGTTTTAATTGAAAGAGGTGCACTCCGACGCGCTTCAGTGTAGTAAGAAACCTAAATATTCTTGATCATCGAGAACCCTAGTTCCTCGTCATTCTACTCAGGATAGGTCCTGAATATTTTAATGCGAACACAGCCATATCTCTAACGCCGCTCTGGAATCTCTACTTAGATCAATATCTTTTGCAGTTTGCTTTGCTATTTAATCAATAGCCACAACTGGAGTGTCTAGCATACCGGATCCATAGCATGTTTGAAAAAACGACATCAACGAACAAAAATCATGCCGTTGCTATTTTCGTACCTGCAACATTTGCTTGTACGCTGTGAAAATGTGGACGACGATCAATCAGAAGTATGAAATTTGGTCTATGTATATTAAGTAATAATAAAGTTTTTACGTCAGCAATCAAAACTACCGCTTCTCAGTAAATATGGGCGTATTTCACTTCGTTTTCGCCAACTATAAGGACAATAGTCACAGGAATTCTTTTGCCCCTACACATAGTTATTCCTCTGTATTGAAAGTAGGATAAGTATATTTTACTTTTCATTCATTTTCTTTTACAGAAAGCAGTTTGTTATTCTTCTGTGAGTATTATAGATATGCTGTAATAAGTGACAACTGTACAAGTAAGAATGGAATAGAATGGGAATATCACATTCAAAATAAATTAGCTGACATACTTGGAATGTGGTCAATTAACCGATTGGAAACGCCAATTCCATTTCGAACAGAGGCATATTGAAGAAGAAGATTTCGCATCCTCTTCCTTTTGGATCGAACCTTTAATGAAGAAATGCACGACCAGCCAAAATATAATCCGTCATCATCCTCTGAGATTGCACGCTTTAGATGGCGAATTAGAGATATCCTGAAAGAAGACCGTCCATTCCGTTCAAAGACCACTGACGCTAGGTTATTAGCCGCTAGGTTATTTATAGGCAATTCCACCCTCTAAATTATTAATCAAACTATGGATTTTAGATAACGACATTAGTTAATTAATAAAAGGAAATTGAATTATAACATCAAAACATATTAAGATTTTTTTTTTATGTGGGAGATATAAATAACGAAGGTAAGCAGGCCTAGCGTATCCCGTCATTATTTTATTAAAAGGTAAATTTTTCCAACGAAGGAAAATTGAAAATTTCAACAAACAGCGGTCTACCCTTCCGATGTCTAACACGGCTGAAAACCACACATGTGCCATACGACCATGATTCGTACTACTACTACTAGTGGCAGCTGTTCATTGTAGTAGGATAGGAGATGATTTAAGTTAATATTTTTTTCTGGATTGTCAAAAGCGATTCGATGCTCTTTGCGCTGTTTCCACGAAAAATTCTTATCTTTCAATCGACGCAGTGGCTCAGCTATTGTACTTTATAAGGATATATTGTACTTTATAAGAATGGTAAAAACTCTTAAGACCTAAGCAAGCTTGCAACTGCTTTTATCTTCAGTTCTCTTATCTGAAGGCCCTGTCTAGCATGAATGTAGTTGTGTTGATAGCAAGGCCATAAACGCCAAAATTTCGTCGGTTGATACGCTAAAACCGTATTTATCCCGACGTACTTTAGGACCAACTGTGCTGTTACGATAAAGAACTTCAAGAAGAAATTCAGCTAGTTGTCGTTCATTGATTCCCATTACCAAGATATTATCAGAAAAATGTGGACTAGTATACAAACCACTAAGTAAATCTTAGCTTTCAGGCTGTAATCTATTTTATTTTATTTTCGACTTTATGGTTTTTTTTTTTACAGCACTGTCGAATTATCTACCGGTAGCTGTTAATAGAACTGCACAAAATCAGGTTTTGCGAAAAACTTTGTCGTCTTGAATTGTAGCACGAAGTGTGCCAACGGTCGCAACATAAAAATTATGCAATCGTTACGTATTCTGATTAGCCGATTCTTCATTACTACGAGAACAACTAGCATGGCGCAGTCGTTATGTTCCACGGACTCTGAATTTTTTGGCTACGTGGCTTGTTAATTTCCGCTTTCACTAAAGCCCTAAATACACGGCATTTAATTAGCGACAATGCAGGGACAAAAGGTAACACAATCGCAGTGTCCACTTTTTCAAAACGTTTTTAGAAGATAAGCTATTGGATGCAGGAATTTAATTCAAGCTGGTGGTGGTAGACCCCGAAATGGTTGGTTGCTTCCGATGAACGGTTAAGAGCTGTAATCCTATTATCACATTTTTGTTATATAATACCGTGACATCTGCGTAAGTTGCTTTGCTCTGCGGTCTACACTAAATTTTCAATTTAACCTACTTCACGATAAACAGTAAGTACCGAATTCAAAGTATTTTAATTCAACATATCGCAACTATTAATTATTCTTTTCCTTTGAACAGGTCTAGCATGTGCACTTTAAATGGTTGGAAGTGATTTCGCTTCTTTCTATAAAGCGTATAGTGAGATAGCTTAAAATTAAAATTGTTAATATGTAAAACTTGATAGTTAACATTTTCGCATTGCGTGTTAAAAACACCGGTTTTTTTTTGATAAACATTCGCTGCTACTTTTTTAACTTTCTGGAAAACAAAAATAAAAAGAGCAAAATCTGTACATCGTAGGTACGGATATATGTTCTTATATCTACATATGTTTGTATACACATAGACGATGAGGAATTCCGGACACGAGAAAAACCCCTTTGTACAATCTTTGCTAATTAAATCGTTCCCCAACGAACTGCAACAAAATGCTTTAAAAAGGCACTTCAACCTCTGTTACTAAAATTATTTGGATTGCAGATGACAACATCGATAGTCTAAGTATATCAAACTCCGTACTTCGCTAAAAAAAGTAGCACGTACAATAAATGGTTTTTGTTAACGGAGGAAGAAGTTGATGTAGAAAGTGATGGACCATTTCCGATAAAATGTCTACGTAGAAGACAGATTCTCGACACAAAAGTTTAACTAAGTCAAAAAAAACTGTGTCCAAGTTTCTCAATAGTCTCAACAAAGTTAAACAGATAATCATTTTCTTTACAGGCGTTAGGAATAACGTCCTCACTGAAAAAGTTGAAGCGAAAGGCTTGGAATTAAATCTGTATACCGTATTGTTAATAGATATCACGTACCACAACCACTCTTGTAACTAAAATTGCGTTTGAAGAAAATGACTAAAAGAAGGAGAAATTCACACTTTGTGGAACTTGCGGTATTCATTGTAGAGACATATCATAGCAGAGGAAACGTGCGGAAGTAGAAGTCCTCTGCAGTTTACAGACAAGGATATGGCCGCCGTGTATGTTATTTGTGGTAATCTGCATCACCACCATTACATGACCATTCAAGGTTCCGCAGCAAGTTGGTAAAAATTATAGTAGTTATGACGACGACCAAACAGCAAACTGCTTCCAGTCAATAAATATTTATTTTAAAACACCACAAGGTGTTGATTGACTTAAGATACCTAATCCAGTGGTGATACTTGCAAGTGCCCTACAAATATACAAAATTGCATACAAGCCAAGCGCGTCCTCAGAAGACAATGGCAGTGATTTAGATAACTATTATTGAACAACCGTTGTCACATTGTAATAGGAATGTGAAGAGAATGCTTTGCAACTGAAGAAAAGAAAATTTACGTACACATCTTGAAAAAATGAATATACAAGCTCACGGCTCAAACAATTTGTGTTAAAGCCATAAGTTATCATAGTTGCAAAAGTTATACATGTTTGCAAACTATTTGGTAAACATGTTTTCACCGAACTCGCCAACTGCAGTTATGCGAAATACATGGCAATGCGAAACTACTCAACCCGTCATGAGATAATGACTAATAATGGCCGCCTAATAAAGCAAATAACTTTCTAATAAAAAAAAAAAAACGAACCATGGCAAAAAGACACTCCCACTTCTAATATAGGTGCAACTCTACCTACATTATACTCTACCTCAGCTAAATAAATTGTAGAGGACACTGCGACAAAAATAATTCGTGAATTACAACAAGGCGTTCTAGAAATCCCACTGTACGTTTTAAATGCCAGTTTCCGTACAAGATTATTTCCATCAAGTTGGATAAAATCTGTTATTACTGTAAATTAGCTATGAAAAGCTAACGGCCCAGAAAGAAAGAACAAAGCTCACTAATTTTACTTTCCATATTTGTGCATATTGTATGAATCCACGACATCGACAAGAACTCAAGCATTTCGCCCTTGGCACCATTGCCCAAATACATCGTCTTGCGACGGTCATTTGGAATGTACTTAAAGTAAAAGAGTAATGCTCAGGACGTTTTATTATATATTCCAAACATTATACAAAGCAGGAAAGGAAGAACTCTAACATAAAATTTACCATAAGTTATCTTTTAGTACACAAGAGTTCTTAGAAAATTATCTCCCCTCTCAATCCTTTGCAAAAGCCATTAATAACAGTGCGTCTAGAAAGACTTCAGCGGCGTGCTTCAGGGCTACATTTTAGAGCCTATTCTCTATTTGTTGTACATAATGGACATGTGAATTCACCATGTTTCCTAAACGTTCACGTGCTAGTGTGACATCAACTACCAACTACGCAATATCCAATACGGGCACAGTATAGTGTTAAGACAAATTACATGTGGTGAACACCATATAATTGTCCTAGACAGTGGCTCCAAAAATGAAAAATAAGCGTTAAACTTCCAATGCATTTGTAAACTGCTTTTGCCCTTTAAAGGGAAACATATGGACCATCCGTAATATCCTACAATGTTGTAATAACGTGGAACACTCACATCAAGCATTTGACTCATCATATAAGATGAAAGTTAACCGAACTAAAAACAAACAAGTCATGATGGCTGTTAGGCTCAAACTCTAAACTGAGTTTTGTAAAAAAGTACTTCTTTATAATGCTATTAGTTAACTAATATGGTACCACTGAATTCAGCTTCAGGAGAACAGCTTGGACCTCCAACGTAGCTAATTTGCATAACAGGCAAGCAAAGACCTTGTGTATGATAAAAGGTGGCATTTGTCATACATAACTTTTCTTCGGTTACTTCGCCAGTAGGTAGATCTCTCATTGAAAATTATGGGAAATCAATTTTTTTTGTAAGCACTTATAAAGTTCCTCGTCCTTAATGGATGGATTTAATCTTTAGTTTAAGAGAGAAATTATCATAATCGTTACACTTGATATTACGTATGTAGGAAAACTAATAGAAAATATTGAGAGGTAAAAATTGTCGCATTTAATTTGAATTCCAGCAGCTTGAAGCTGGGACTTACTATAATTTGCCAGAGGGACACAATTTAATAAGAATTAAACTTTACCCAACGTGAGCCCTATTATCAGGATGATAACATATCGTTATTATGGAAATAAGTTCGATAAGTGAAATGAATAAATGAAGTTGGAAAAATATCGATAAGATGTAAATGTAAATATGGCCCTGTTTTCCTTGCATTATTTCAAGGTCAGTTCACATTCCATATATCTAGTCTTAAATTTATGTGCATCGCTTTGAAATTAGCATTGTTGTTATATTAAGCAAATTAACTAACATAGTTTCCATTCTACCCATTGGGTTGGTGTAGTAGTTGTTATTTTTCAGGGCTTCAGCCTTTGTTTGTTTAAAGTGGAGTTGGTTAATATGGGGAAAAGCGTAGTTAAGTGTGGAAACTAGAATCTTGAGGAAGATTACGGATTCCTGTAGCATTATCCATCTGTCGCGCTCTACCGTGATTTACAATTTACGCTAAGTTTACATTTCAACATAATGTGACACCTAACCTAGTTAAGATAGCCTAATTTAGTTGTAATCCACATAGCCGTAATTCTAGTAATAACCTAGTTTAATTGTATTAATTGCTTACGTTATCATTCTAGTAATAACCCACTTTAATTGTATTAATTGCTTAAGTTAGCATTAAATTATTTATTTATATAAGATACTGACCATACCTTAGTTGGTCAGCGAAGTAACTTAGAATTACACGAATAAATAAGGATTTTAGTTAAACAAAAGACTTTAATAATTGTGCAGATTCACTACATTCCATGATTGCTACGCGAAGCATAGTTTTGTATGATTTGCACTTGAGGTAGTTTCCTGTATATTTCGCATCCTTTTTACTTGGCAGTACGATCTTCTAAACAATAACACAGTGAGCTGTCGAATTTCTATCTTTTTCCATTCTGAACTAGGATGATTGAGACCACATTGTATGATTTTAACTATTTTTCTGCAAGCGTCAATAGAAATTATAGCGCGATTAGTTTATCTGAAAGGAAAATCTGCAAGCGTTTGGAGTAAGGTCAACATCAAATTAAATCATAGATGAAGGGTCCTTGGTGACCCTAGTCTTAACATTAGTTAAATTGCGTATTTGTTGTCCTATGGATTGTTAATAAGGCATGGAAAACACCTGTGCACATCGAGTGTTAACGAAATCGAATAAAGATATTGAAAGTTTAAGCTTTTTAAGGTGAACTTCCCTGCCAAACATTACTAAACTTAAGTTAAATGTTATATTCAAATATTTGTAGTAAATTCCACTAATAGAAAGATTTCATAAACAAGTCATCCATATTGTAAAAAAAACAAAACCGTCAACAAAATTGCAGTTCACTATAGACGTCATTAGCTAACAGATAAACCGCATGCCGGGATATGTACGATGCCCGCACCTTCCGGAATAACGCTTAATGCAATTTGCAAAAAGAAAGTTTTAAAAAATTGCCATTTAGGCGACTAGTAGCCCTAGTTAACAAGAATTGCCACATGGAAAAACAGGAGAGCCAACTTTTATATGTCAGCTAGGGATGCCAATGTATATAACATATAAAACAGAAATCAAAGAAGAAGGCCAGTTAATAGACAGAAGAAATTGGAGGATTACTCTTCCGAAAAGACTAAAAATAGTGTGAATGAAATAGCTAGTAGTGTAATAAATGTAAGACATATGCTTTTAGTATTTGGTCATTTAGTATAAAATGTAACTATAAAACGTGTCTTGTAGTTATATTGTTAGGCGCTTATCGGAAAACGCGAACAAAAAGAAGTAAGAAGGTTACAGTCTCGCGAGGCCGACCTTGAAATAGCCTACACCACTTTGCCTAGTACAATGGTACACTCGTTTTGGTACACCTAACATTACACATTATTTTCGTGCAAAGGCACGTTTTTTATGAAAGCTCGCATGTTAGAGGATGGCCAAAACGTCACATGACGTGATCCAAATTTAGCAATCTTAATGTGCTTACTACAAATTTAGTTATTTATAAATTTCCGCCATGAAAAACCAGACATTAGACGTTCTCTTCGTATAAGGGCTTGCTTTTCGTGGTAACCCCAACGTATTAGGGATCTAAAAACAAGACCTGTGTTATCCGGTGGGGAACACCGTTCTTTTTTTTGCTAAATTGCTCCTATGCCCCACATCATAAGATACTACCAATTCCCTTTTCTGAAGGGAAGGCACGAATTAGTATGAATTAGGCTTGGGGGTGATCGCTAAGTACAGAAATAATAATTAATGATATTACGCATTAGGCACAAACTTTAAAACCTTTAATACCAGTGCTATATCAGAGTTTAAGAATTGCTAGCATTTGCCCCAATCCAACTCAGCTGACATTACAAAAAAACAAACAAGAAGAAAGAAAATTGAAAAATATATGTTCGCACATCGTATGTCCAGTATTCTTCCGTGACATTCCCGTTGTCCGTCTCTCAAACGTTCTCTCCAGTGTGCCCGTCCACCATTACGTCTGCTTGGTCTCCGGTCATGTAGCTGCCTCTAGCTATCCCATCTTGAACTTCACTTACCTCACCAAAATCATTACAAATTTCATCTACGATACTCAATAGATTATAATACAAAATAAATATATCTCACACATATGTTTACTTCACTTAATTATTATTGTTGTTAATTTAGCCAGAGAAATAAATTGCAGGGCTAAAGTCTTAAAGCACCTGTAGGGTAATCACATATCTGCCAATAATTGATACACATTTTGTTCGCGAAGGCATAAGATTTTCTATCATTTATTTTTCTATCATGATACCTAAATGCATTTTTTGCAGATTTTCTATCATTATACGTAAATGCAAAAATAGCCAGAAAGAGCAAAATTTTTGTTTATATTTAATTGCGGTTGTGAAAATCCGAAAAAAAATAACGGATGGTTCTCATCTTTGATAAATAAATAAATAAACTAACTATTAATTAAGTAGTGGACGGATATTTAGCTAATAAAATGGGAAAAAGGAAACAATTTTAGAAAATTGATTATACGCTTACTCTACTCGTATGTTTTTGATAGTTTTTGTAAAATGAAAAAAAACCAATTTATATAAAATGGAAACAAATGCACTAAGCAAAAAATTTTTATTTATAAAATTGAAGAGTTAATAATTGTATTATTTTTTAAAATAACAAATTTATGACTTTGCGTGTTCGCGTGCATTTAGCTCGATGCTGCAATTATTATGAAGATTCTTCTGGTGAATTATACACATTGATTACTTATGTTCAGGCGGGATTTAGTGTAATGGGCACAAACCGCTTTAAATGCACAATCTTTTGTGTCGTCTTGGCTTATTTTAAACAGTTTCTGAGGTTCTAGCGTAAAAGGAAGAATTTTTAACCCTGTCTTAATCTGTTATTGTATTTAGTTTGGTTAATTATGGAAGAAATGCTCGGTAAATAAACATAATAAATGTACATTGAAACATAACAAATTTATGGCTATCATTGTCATTATTTAATAAAGGCAAACAGTGTTGTATGATAAATAATTAGAAAGAACCAAATGTAAGCATTCTTTCATTTGTTTATATTAACTCTTGTTAGTATTGAATAGCTGTGATTGCAAGTCATCTCACATGGAACAACTGAGTGGGTTGCCACTTTTCATTGCGGATCATCCCGGAGAAAGAAACGGAAATTTGGTGTTCCGACCAAATCTGTGAATAGTGATGCATTTGCCTCCGCCAGTAGAGTAGCGCGTTGAGTAAATCTTTAATGTGCAATTTTTTGTCTGGTTTTAATTGTTTTTTAAGTGTTTAGCAACCTCAGCGTAATAGGTGTGCCGTTTGAGGACGAGATACTGACTACAGCAAGGAAACGCAAGTAGGTACACGTATGTGATTTACTATTTGAAAGGTTAAACATTTGTTCTCTTTTTGTTTGGTGCAACTAGCAAAATGAAGTTGAAGAAAGGAGGGTGACATTTAACAGACGCAATTTGTTGCAGAAGCAAATCCATAATAAAAGACGCTTTCAAGAAATCGTCCAACAATTATTTAAGGAGACACAATAATAATTAAAGGAGAAAATTTAGGTCGATAGGTCATTTAACGTACCGAAGCTGAAAAAGAAAAATGACCATCTTTGCTTGCGCCAAATCTCAAGTGATTTCTAGAATGATGATGAGGAACTTGGTTAAATCCTTAAGGTTTCAGCTCTAATTTCGTCGAAAAGAAGATTATTTTATATATAATATGAATATATACATAAAATATTTATAAATACATATACCTATATAACAAATACATCGAAAAAACTTTCACATCTTTAGGCATTGTAAAGGGGTTTGAAGCATCTCGCAAAACCCTTTTGCGTCTCATGACAAGTCTCAGTCGAAAAGTTCAGCTCCTTACCAACAAATAGTATAAAATGATGTATTGAAGCACAACGGAAACGTTTATTTATTAACATTTAACAATTTATTACTTGGCTTTTAAAAATTTTTTTTTGGTGTCCGCTAGGAAATTTCGACAAAAATCATGAAGGAAAGAGATTCCTTTTTCGCAATTTTTATTTCAGTGACTAACTCAAACGTTTTTGGTCAAGAATTTACTGTTTTGTTGCTGCTTTTTTTGTTTATATTTTTTTTAAATTTTTTGTTTTGATTCAACTGTTTGCAAATAATTAATTTTGTTTGAATTTTTTTTTTTCAATTTTCAGCTCGTTTCTTTTATTAGTGCAAGTCTAAGCAATCAATAAAAGCTCTGAATATCCAACACTAATGTCAAACGTGAGCTTTTTTGGCTTCGCGTATGAGAGAGTGTATTTGCCAGCTTTTGTGCTTACATGGTTCCAAAAAACCGGTAGTTATCAACCAATGCTGAATGCTACTGCATATGCGATCCGAAACCAACCGAAAAACGAAAACATAAGCTGACTATCAGTCAGGTAATTATTTTTCTGACTTATCTCTCAATTTAAATAAAATACAGAGTACATTTAAATTTTAATGTAATAATTGTTATGAAGATTTAAATAAATTAAAAACATAATTTGTAAAAAAGCTTCTGAAGTAGTCACAGTTACGGTAGAAGATCGAAAAGGTCACAAATGTGCACCAAGAAAGGCGGCAGACAGTGCAAGAAGAGAAAATCAGATATATTTAGTGAAAACCTAATTCATTTTGTATTATTAGACTCCTGCTCTTATACAACACATAAGGATGTGAGCGAGGTTATGTAAACGAAATAATGCTTTGCACTATCCTCTTTCGAAGGAATCGAAGTAGATCTACATAACTCCCTAGTGAATCTTCGCTTCATAAATTGTTAGAATGTGTTGTAAATATCTGTCAACGTAGGTATATATAAATAACTATGGCTGCGAATTCCTAGAAATTTGTTGTCAAACTCATTATTTTTCCAATATGTAAAGAATCGGATTTAAACACTTTTTTTTCTATTTCTTCATTAAATAAATTTTAAAATAAAAACAAAACCGTTGCGTTATTATCAATTACACTGTAATCTTCACCTAAATTGCACATGAGGTATAAGACGAACAATTGTGGATTGAATTAATCTTCAGACGATAAAGATACCTTCGTAAAAGAAATTGTTTGTTTTCAATAGTTCGGCTTAAATTAAACATAGTTCCTTCGTTTCTTGTTATCAAACAAAAAGAAGGATTATCAAGCCTTGCATAAGTCACTATTGTTCTTAGTTTAAGAATTCTAGAAACAGACACACTTTAGTTTAACTAATTGCGGGAGAATAACCATCAGTTTGGCGACTCTGTGCTCACTTATAAATTTTGTAAATCCTGTTCCAATTTTATTGCTTTAATTAGTTATTAAGCCTAAACAGAGCCTAATAAATTGTCAGAAGTGATTCATAATTAAATTTTATTTGTTTGAATCAAATTGTTTTTAAAGTGTTGATATTATTTTGTTTTTCGTGGTCAACACTAAGTGCTGCTATGCGTACTCTCCCTTGTGTTTTTCTTTTTTTTTTGACCAATTTTGGTTTGTCTTCCAAATTTTTCAGGTTGGTGATATTTATTGTCACCATAGTCTATTTAATCTTCAAATTTTTAACAAAAAACTTTGACTGAAATTGAAGGTTACAAGTTCTTGTGTTCTTTGCCCTTCTTTTTTATTATTATCTTATTTCTTGTATTCTTCTGGCCTGATTTGTTGTTTTTTTTCAAAGTCTCCGTTGTTATTTTACTTTTTATTTACTGTTTTCCATACTTGTCGCTGCTCTCAACAAATTTTGTGTGTTATTTTAATTAACCATTGTAAATGCATTGATAAACTTTTCTTTCTTCCTTTCTCTTCAAGAAATTTTTCTTCCGAAATTTCTTTAACGAGCCGCAGACGCGGTCTTGGATCAAACGAAGGAATTACGTTGGTCTTGCTCTGACTGCAAGAAGCGTGGCACTGATTTTTATAAGCTTTTCGCGAGTACAAGAACGGATTTTTCGGAATTCGGCAAAGGATTGACGGTGTTGTCGGGAAAATAAAACAAAATTAAAACCATATTCGAAGTGTGTCGCTACTTAAAGCACTCAGCTTCTCTTTAAACTTATAAAAGCTCAACTTACAGCATAGCTTGCGGTCCTTCAACCCTGGCATCGTATGAAGCTCTTACATCCGGCCATGTTGCTCGGCACACTTCCTCATCATCAGCGATAGCGCTTGTGGACCGGTAATCGACCGGCAAAACCATCGAACGGTTCGTTTTTGTATTCAAAAAATATTAAAATTTCTTCCACCGAAAACTTAACTGATAATATTAGTACGGCGAGCACTCCTTCTACTACGAGTAATGTGTCCTTGATAGCAACGCTTCCTCGGAAAACAATATTGTGTCAACATTGATGCAAACAACTCAGATGAAAACATAAAAACTTACTTGTTGTCAACCTAAGTCGTATTAGTATTTTCAAATTGGCTTCATCTCAACGTAGAGCTATCTCGTCCTTTAAGATTTTAGTTACGACGCAAAGCAAGGAATTTCTGTTAAATAGGTCAACGCGGCCACTTGAGTCCCTAATAAAAAAAGTTACTCCTCGTGATAAACCGCGAAAAACTAATTCGGCCTGCCCTCCATCCACAGAAAAGTGATTGTTTCCTCACGCCTAATAGGGATTCAAACTCGATAGCTCCTTCGACTTACCATGTATACAATTTTACGGCTTGGGTTTTAATGAAACACTCCTAACTGTAATGGCAGAGTGTTTCATTACTGCTTTTTCAATTTCACGGAGATAGTGGTAAATCGTTTATCTTTTAGTTTACCTGAGGGTTCGCATCATCCAACAAATTGTGTACCCTTTTATTACAAGCACGAAAAACTGTGACACATCAAATCCACTTGCTCGAATGATACAATATGATTTTAACAAAGCCAAAATTTTAATGCTTAAACCTTGTCTTTCACACACTATGCTCGATTTTTCTGCTAGGAATATGGAAACTCCAATATCTTTCTTTTACAATGCATTAACCCAGTGATTTCTGCATCCGTTCCAATTAGACAAGTCCCCCCTCGAAGCGATTGCCCGCCGTGGGTCAGCAAAGTATTTAAATGTTATGCAAATGGGAAAAACAATCTTTTAAAAAATTATATGAAAAGTGATTCAAGGCATAGATGCAGTTGCCTCAATAATCAAACTTATTGCAAATACGTTCAGGTGATAAAATCCTCACTTATAATTAACCTTGCCGTCGAATTTGTTTGTTCAATAATTTCGATGAAAGTTTTCTTCTGCTGGCTCCGATTTGACTGATATTTACCCATACCAAGTCATATGCTCGATTTCGATCCTAAGTTTGGTCATTTCAGAAAATAACGTATCACAACGTTTAAGGTCACTAGAACATAATTGTGGGTATGGGCCTGTCGATAGTCCATCATGTATACTCAAATCATGCTCTGGTGAGTTGTATGATGTTATCTCAAAGTATTTGAATCATTTTGTGAAAAAAGGTTCGTTGGGAGAGTAGCTTCCTCACTCCACCTCACAAATTTGGAAACAGACATCTTGTTGACAACTATAGAGACATTGTCAAGTACAGTGCCTTACTTAAATTATTTGAACGAATTGATACTCAGTAAGTAGCTTTCGCTATTAAATGTTTTATTTCCCTGAATTATCAAAAAGGAAATCAACTGTTACGAAAATTTTACTCTTTAGTTCCTGTTGTTTAAGGTGTGGTGAGTGCGTGGATGTGGTACTCACTGATTTTGGTAAATCTTTTAATCTAGTTAGCTTTAAATTATTGATCTTCAAATCCCAGGCCTTTGGCTTTCCTTTATAGTTATTGAAAAAATTGACGGTAAATTTCGAAAGTGTTTTTAGCTTTTTCTGCCTTGTAAGTATATATGTGAGCAGACAACGCCCATCTTTTTATCTCATATTTTTACTCAATCCCGGCATGCTTGTGCCAAATTTAAGTTTGCTATCGTCATTCTTGCGACTGTGATGATTCGTAAATGTTGCCCGTCAAATGGACCGAGTTTCGTAGAATATCTAGAAATAGCATAGTGGGCGTGTCTTTGCAAAGTAGGCTAAGTCATCTCGAGTATGGTATCCGCGGCAACAACTTGAAAACGAGCATGGTAGAGAGATCGCTATGAATACTTTATTTTACCTGTTTCCGGCCCTGCCTAAGTCAAAAGTTAGCTTCGGAAAGTACACCAAATTTCCCTAATCTAAAGGCTTATATATTGAAAATCAAGGTGAATCAACGAATAATCTTTGTCGAGCTAATTTTTGATCAAAATACCGCTTACAAAGTCATATCGAGCTGCTCTTTCTTTTCTGACGTTGGTTCACAAGTTTTGTGATAAATCCATTACTAGAAAATTACAATTGAATGACAAAAAATAAGCTAGCCAATAAAAAATTAACAAAATACGTTGGTTAAATTTCAATAAAACTACATGATTTAAGTTTTTTCTAGGTTTATTATATTCATAAAAATACGAAACATAAAGATCATTGCCAAATCATATACATCAGCCCTTTGTTTGATCGCGCATCTTAGTTTAGCAATAAGGGTTGTGCTTATGAAAATCGACAACACGCTTCCGACACATTAGCTATGTCCAAAACTTGTGTTCAAACCGTTACATTCAAAATAAGTGATGTGGTCTATTACGCAAAGGCTGATACATATGATGAATGGGGAAAGTTTAAAGTCTCAGACCTATACTTACTTGACGAAAGCATTAATATCCTGTAGACCTAGTTCACAACCTGGCCAACGGCAGACGCCATGAGCAAATAAAGGATGATAGTATTTTTTCGTTAAAAATTCATGACTATTTACTGGAGCATTATGAATAATGGAAAACTTATCCTCGTTCAAGCCAGCGCTAAAATTAGCGTTGCCATTACTATTACCAGCACTAATTTTTTGACTTGCTTGTCCGCAATAGCTGCCGCCTAAGGCATCTAAAAGGCTGCTAAAGTTTGTATTGATATATGGTGATGTTTCAAGGCCTATTCTATTTGTTGTATTTAACCTTTCATGTTCCTGGTGCACATTCTGACGTTGCTCTGTAGTGTTACCCGAGGTATATGTTTGCGTAAAATCTGGAGGTAGATTCCGTTGATGCTGAACATATCGACTAAATGGTGGCAATTGAAAATGGGCAGGTGAAATTTGCATTAGTGTAGGGTTTGGCGAAATTGTATTTCCTTGTACCGACGCATCTATTGGTTTAGTTGCGTTACGATTTTTTGTTTGATGAATTATATCAAAGGTTTCAGTTTCATCCTTATTGGATAAGCCAACACTGTGCAATTTTTTGGAGTACCTCGGTTGGTGTCCGAATAACTGGCTTTTTTTATTGTTACAGTCCTCGTTAACATTTTCATCATTATAAACTATACCAAATTTATCGTGATATCTTTCATACTTTTCATGTTTCATGAATAAATTCATTTGTTTTATATTATTACAGCTTTCTTCGTCGTCATCATTTTCATCAGCAACATCTTCAATCTCATCAGACTCATTCTCATTACTTTTGTTAACAACCGGTAGTAAATGTGTATCTGAAATTAACACACTCAAATTAAGAAAGTGTTAATTAAGCACGATTTAAAATTATAAAAAAGTAAAATTGAAAAAAATTCGTATCTTCTCAAATGTTAAAGAAAACGTTTGAATAAAACAATTTATATTATATAATGAGAAAATGGAATTTTTGGACAGCATACGTCATGATATCGCTTTACTTATTTTAAAAACTGAAACTTTCAATTTTATAAGTTTTGTAATATAAACTATATTAAATTGTAATAGCACGTTAAGTTTAGGCTGGCGCATATTTTATATTTCTAATAGGCCAAACTTTGGAAATCTTCACAAACAACACGCGACGCTGCAAAAATTCCACAGAAATATATTTCAACTACAATACGTTGCTATCATCTAATTACAACAAGTTAAAAAATTACATAGTCGCAAAAATTATATTAAAATAAATAAAGTATGCCATAGTGCGATTGATTAATTTCAAATAGCACTCG
Organism: Glossina morsitans morsitans; assembly: GCA_001077435.1. NCBI lineage: Eukaryota > Metazoa > Arthropoda > Insecta > Diptera > Glossinidae > Glossina > Glossina morsitans. The sequence goes on from CCAG010010046.1 coordinate 64,688, forward strand.
TAAGTATTTATATGCAAGTTTCAGCTGGTGAATTATGTATGAAATGTCGACTTTTTAAGTATTAGGGACATAATCTAACCAAACAATATACGTTTATGGTTTACACGTCAGTTTTAGTCTCATTGTTCGAAACTACACTTTTAGAAAAGAACAAATATTATGTAAAATCTATGATTCATTCTAAGATGTTGTAGCATGCCAACACTCAATATCTAACTGTCTTTTCGTCTGCTTTCCTTTGGTCACTACACAATGTGAAAAGCGTAATGACTGATGTGGCAAATATACTAGCAAATGGTCTTGATTGGCCTGCTTGTATTACTGCGTTGTTGTAGCTACTTCTCCCAGATCTTTTTTCTAATTTGATATATTTAGATCTTTTTGCGAGGCTGGGAAGCCAATTTGTAATATATATACATCTTTTTATATTAAGGAGTGTCTTTTTATACCTACTCATTGTTTTTTTTCATAATGCATGTAACACCCAAAAGGAAGCTTCAGAAACCCTATAAAGTATATATATTCTTGATCAGGATGAAATTCTGAGTTTATTTAGCCTTGTCTTTCCGTCTGTGTGTCTGTGTAGTGTTTGCTCTTGACGCTCTCCAAATCGCAAAAATAATGATATCGACTTCAAATTTGGTAGAAACATTGGAAGTTCTGCATGCAGATCGGTATTAAAAACGGGCCAAATTGTTTAGAAAAAAAGCCCGCAGTGGAACATAAACTCAATGCAGCTCCATTTTACTTAGCAAAAATTTGTGAGCCAGGGGCTGAAATTTTCCCCATTTGCTTTACGAAACAGTCTACTTTTTACGTGCAGAAATGAAAACAATCGGCTATTGCCACACAAATTAACATTGAGTAAATTTAATTTTTTTTCACTTTTTTATGTTTATTTATCATAACGCAAACAAGACAATGTTTAAAACTATTTTGTATATTCCTCAAACGAAGATACACTATCTGCCGAAAATTGGGTTAACTATAAAATGAATGCGGTAGACACCGCGATTACTTTTGTCGTAATAATACAAGCAATATGAATATCAAATAAAAGAATTTGGGGAGTAGAATGCGAGAAGTATAGTGATGGGAATGCGAGACTAGGCCCCCACCGAATATAACTTTCCCACTTCTTGTATTTTACAGTAAATTTACATAAATGAAGAGAATAAATAAGATATTTGTTTTGCGTAATGGACAAACGTTATGTACCATATTTCTTGCGATCTTTGCGCACAAAAAATTGAGAATAAACAAAAGAACTCAAGAAAGAGAGAGTCGATCACATGAGATCGCCAAAGAAGAAAGAAAAGAACCTAGTTTTAGTTCGCTAAATGTCAGTGTTATTGTAAGTGCAACCCTGTCCGCTCATTTGGTGCATTTCTGGTGGCTGGATTTTATTAAGGATTGATCGCTTGCAATAAAAAAGAAATGTATTAAAAAACAAATTAATGATTAGTTGAAAGACAAAAACGCAAGAATGTAACAATTAAATATAATATAAGTAAGTAAACACTTACGTTCAATATGATTGGGTTGAAAAGATCGAATTGGACGAGAAATAGTTCTTTTGAAGTTTGTCAATTAAAAGTCGCTTTTTTTCTTTGTAAATTTTAAACTATTGAAAACACAAGTTATTCGGTGCTTGCATTGATTTTGAGAATTTTTTCACTTGAAAAAAGCATTTATTGAGAAAAATTGGTACAATATGCATTAATCAAAATATTTTACACCAATTTTTACAACTTTTTCCTATCTTTTTGGCAATATAGCGATACCGCGTTGGAAGAACCATATTGGTTTGGCAGCGATCCAACAATCGACAATTCTTCAACTTTGCGGAACCGCCTGCCAACCAAACCATGTTGCATCGATCTGAACAAATGGTAATCAGAAGGCACCATGCCTGTTGAGTCCCCTGGGTGTGGCAGAATTTCCCATTCGAACTGCAACAGTGTATTCTGGACATCCATTGCAACAAGAGACCAAAATGTCATTTTCAGTTAATTCGTGCAGGAGCAATAAAAGTAATGAATGTCGAAAATGAAATTTCGGGCGTTCTATAATTAGCGTCATAGCACACTGAATATCTCAATAATACTAAATTGAAAACTTTTATTTGAGGTAGAGATAGGTCAAAGATATTTAATCGTTATGTACACTCCCATTTCCCATTTCTTTATAATGTTTACCTGTAGAAGTCCTTACTCAAAATTAATGTAAACACTTATTAGAAACATTTACTACTGCAACGCAAAATGATCGCTGCTGAGAATACATGTCATTAATTCACCAACTGTTAAACCAAAGATGAGAGCAGTTTGCATATGAACATATATACAAAATTTACGTGAGGTTGTAGGAAAATGATAGTGATTTGTGCTGTTCTGCAAAGGCAAAACTTGGTCGATTGTCGTTTCAAGTTCGTTATAATTCGCTTTGGTTGTACATATCTACGCTTATAAGTGCGGCATTATGTGAAAACCTCGTAAATTACTGGTACACTGTACGCGGTGATTTTGGATATAAGGGTAACATATTGGCTTGCTGGCAGTAGCTGCATTTTATTATATTCGAGACTAACAACGTTGTTCATAAAGTTAATGTAAAATGAGGTACCAAAATATGAGGAACGGTGTTAAGCATCGTTCAATGAGTGTTGAAAAAAAAATGCTGTATGTTTTATATTGCTTGTCTTGCATGCAGTACGTCAAAATTGTAATGCAAGTAACTTAATATTTTTTTTTTTATTTGTCATCATAAATTTTAAAATGCTTTGTTGTAATATTTTTAATTTATTAGAAATAATATTAATCGATTCGCTAAGATAGGGGAGAGGAAGTTAGGAAACCTAAAGGTAGGAATGATGAATGGACGAACTAGGACTTAGCAAACGGATATTCATTCTTTGTGTTGGATGGACGTATTACAGGGGGCAACTAGTAAATGAACATAGGATAAGTTATGGTTACAATGTATTATAAATGGAATCTTTCAGTAGTAGATAAGTAAAAGAGTTACCTGTTTCGTCTTTATTGATTGTAACTACGCTGTTATCATGGCTACACTCTTGTTTCGGTCGTACGACACTTGTTCTTTGTAGTTTACAAACTGTGGCTGCGTCATCTAATGGCGTCTTTGATCTAGTTTTCAATTGCTCGTTGATGTGTGATTGACGTAATTCACATTGAATTTGCTGCGGGTCGCCCTCTCTTCCATTAGGATCATCCTCTTCTTCATCATCCTCTTCTAATTCACTAAATCCTTCTTCTTCGGCCAATGTGTCACCCTCAAAAGAAATATTTCTGCACGCTGGACAATCACTGTTACAATTATGACTGCAAATGTTTTGCGTAGCATCGCAAATTATGTCCGAGAGCATTTCCGTCATCTTGACTTTATTTAAATCATCTTTTCTTTTACTGTTTATAGGCAGCTTTTGTTGGTGTGACGCTGCTGTGGTTTCTGTTTTGTATTTGTAGTTCTTGTTCCCTTACTGGAAGTCGCGATTACTGTTTTATGTATTAGTAAGTAATCACTGCTTCACTTCCTCGCTTTATATGTTTGCTCACTGAAGTATTCCCCGAAAGGTAATAAAATATTGTGTTTCATATATTGATATTAATTATCTGCCGATAAAATCGAAGTGTTGAGATGACATGAAAAATTCAATTGTAATTGTATTAATGGACCTAGGAAGAGTAATATACACAATCAATGAATGAAAAATAAATTTATTTTAATTTTCTACGTCAAATCTCTTGTCCGGGCTAACTCTCACGAAGCTTTACCTCTTTAGATGAATGAGGGACTGCAATCGACCCAAAAAATGATTTTTGTTCGATTAAAATATTTGTAAAATAAAAGAAAGAGCAATATAAACACAATTTAAGGTTGTGCGCGTAGCTCTAGTTTTCTCCACAATTATTTACCATGACGTATTAAAGATTGACTCTGCTTAAGTTGTCGTGTAAGTTTGTGTTGGTTTCTATATGAATACTTTCTCTCCCTTTCGTAAATTATCACAACACCAGAAAGTAAAAAACGAAAGTTTATGCGCGCAACAAAAAGCCAAAAAAGGCACTTGCATGCTAAGTGCTCCCCATACTTTGATATGAACACAAAAGAAAAAAATTTTGTAATAATAAGTTTGTTTATAGCCTATTATAAGCGGTCTATCTAAGGCTAAATAGTTAGGTTTATAAATGCGGCTTAAGACGAGTTGATCAAATTAAGCACAATAAATTTTTTAAAGTTCCTTTAAGTTAGGAACTGCTTCAAAATTTTATTTTTTGTTTATTATACCTTGCAACATTTGCGATACAGAGTATATTAAATTCGTGGGTATGTATACATAGACGAAAGGACTTCAGACATAATTTTTTTTCATGCCGATCCGTTCAGAATCATTTTCGCAAACATCATTTTCTGAAATTTCATCAAAATATCAAAAAAAATTGCCACCTATAGATTAAACACAATAATACAAGGACAAATGTCAAGCGGATGGACAGACAGACGAGCTTAGCTCGAATTAGAAAGCGGTTCTGAATTGATCGGCATAATAAAAGTTGGGATTATGGCTTCTGGGCGTTATATACATCCACACAAACTTAATCTACCCTTGTACTAGCGGCAGGTGTAGCAGGTCTCCGGCATGAAAAATTTCCGTTTTCAAAAGGAATGTTCTTCGTCCTCCAAAATAAACTGAGTCGCAATGCAAGGAATGCAAACATTCTCCTATTGTTCTCATTAATAATGCGTTTTCACCTGTCAGTTTTTGTGATCTTCCTATCGAGTTCAGCCGCTCCTCAAATACGCAGCTGCTTCCATTTGTGAACTTTTTGCACAATTTCATCTTCACTTTCTGAATTTCTTGCTAAAGTAAATTGCCTTGTGGTTCTTTTTCATATTGCACTTTTTCACCGTTTGAGAATATGTAGCGGATTAGCTAACCTTATCGTTTGTATTAACGCAGCTTGTATTATTTAGATACAACTAAAAAGAAAACCACATATGCTCTTTGTGGGAAAATTAAAATATAATTTTTGGGCATTCTCCATTCATATTTGATAAATTTTGTTTTGTTTGTTTAGTGGAGTTTAAAAAACTGCAAATAGTGATTCTACAGCTGGACTTCGGAAGTTAAAAAAAATCATCGTAATTAGAGCGTGTAGAATTATAACGAATTCATTATAATTTCGTCTAGTATAGCACCTCCTTGTAAAACATATATGCTGTAGCAGTTATTTCTAGGTATATATTTTATAAAAATTAATTGAACAATGTCAGTAACTACCCTGTTTTTTTCTTATTTCTATCAAAGCATTCAATTATAACAAAGCAGCGGGAATTTTTGAGGTGTATTTTCTAGTAAACCAAATTTATTTTCATAAAAATGCCTTTTAATATTACATTGCGCTCGGAATTTCATCTCTCATATCCATCTTTTATCACAACGAAATATCATGCACATACTGTTGAAATTGTTATTAGAATGCCATTGCAACTGGTTGTCCCATCTTTGTTGCCGCAATTTAGTGGGGAAAATTGCGAGAGAAAGCTAGTGTATACAAATATTTCTCTTTTTTTACGGAACTTAATAGCGTATTAAGAAGCAGCCCTGCGCACTACTAAGTTCCTTTCTCAAATAATCCGACATCTTTAAATGCAAAAACAAAAAAAGATTTCAGCTTTACGCAGATATATTTGTTGCTATACGTCGGGTGATGAAGACAATAAATACAAAATTTTGCTTCGAGTTTTCATGTCTACGTACATTGATTTATTTACTTAATTCGGCATCCATATTAAATACTTAAAGTACTGAATTGTTTATTAAGCAGTAATCAAAGGCTTGAAGAAAATCTTAAATAAGGCACTTTTAGGTTGTGTGTCAGCTTTCTTATGTTCTCGAACTAAGTTCTACAATAGTTCTGATAAATAAGTGGGCGCAGTCTGAGTTCGGTATCTGTTAATAACGACAAATAACTTATAAAACGAATTTAAAGTTTCTATTTTCTCCGAAGCTCTGTAGGTTTCAAATCTATGGAATTATATAAAATAAAAATTGTATATATTATATCAGATAGACGTTTCCCATAAAATATTTTTTACATTTATTAGAAATAAAAGTTTCTCTTTTTAAATAAAATTTTATATTGAAGGGCAATACGTTGTTCTGAGTGTATTTTCTCAAGAACTGGTTCCTTATATGCCTTTATTTTGGGGCTTGCTAGTGAGATCTTGAGTGCAAAAAACGAAAATGTTTTTTAGGGTCACACTTGCTGCTCTCGGTTTAAAATCCATGTCTCATTTGTAAGTTCATGCGGTCAAATATCCCTGAGCTCTTCCTATCTATGCAGTTGTCTCAATGTATACAGAGTTATCCTTTGTACAAAGCTGGTGCAGTTCTAAACTCCGTATGCGCTTGCGTTACTTCTTTATATTATCTTTTATTGTGTTTATGGGACTTAAATTCACAAATCATGAAATTTGTATTATGACACAAATTGTGTAAATGAAAATGTATCCTGTCGAATGCTGCGACATAATTGCAATATACTAAAGATGACAGCAAAATTCTCACGCCACGATATGCATACTAGCAATTGTTGTGGAAAAAATATTTAGGATTTATTTAAAAAAACAAAGCCCAAAGGTAACATATTTACCAAAATCTTATAACTTGACTAGGCCAGTCAATAAATATTCTACACTAACCCACCTAATACAATTCCTCAGTTGGTTTACAAAATGCAGGAAACATAGTTTGTTTGTTTGTCAAATATTTACTTTTTATGGAAACATTTGAATAAAACGGGATACAAAACGTGAATCCACGCAATCCAAATTTAGTAATATTAATTTTCATTTCGAAGAACGTATTCGTCGTCTATTTTTTTCGTTAAATAAAGGAGGATTCATGACAATTTTCTTATGTCCGGGAGCCTATACTCCTTGCAGTCAAAAGTTACCGTGCCAATTTTAAAAGTTAACTCCCTATACTATATATAGATCAACTTTCATTCTAAAACATTAAAATTTAACCCTTGTTGCACTATGAGAGCTTATTCTTTGTGAGTCATTTTATACAAGAGGGTGTTCAAACAATATTGTACCATTGTACTCTCATTATAGCCGACATATTATATTTCATCGACTTTTGCTGAGCAATATTAAAAATGGCACATTGTTCTCATATAGCGGCTTTTTCAAATATATGGGGAGTGACGAATAAAATGATCTAATCTACTTCATTTTTGGTCCCAGAAAATTTCAATGCACCAAATTTTAGCAACTTGTCTCGACAATGGCGATTATTAGGTTGAACAAAAAAACCCATGAACAGACGAACGTCCTTCAATTGACATAGAAAACGTTGTTGAATCAATTAGAAAGTAGGCCTCTCTCAGTGTGTCCTAGTGTAGCGTGAACAAACTTAACAGAAGTGATGTAAGTTATAACACCGTACATTGGATTGAAATATAATGATTTTTCACTTTAAGCTAAATTAAGATTGCGTTTACTTTTTAGACAAGGTTGACTTTAGCAAATTGATATATAAGGAAATATAAATTGATTCCACTATTTACACTGATCAAGAATATTTGTATTTCATGGGTTCTCTAACGCATACTTTAATACGTAACATATCTGATACCCTAAGTCCTTGTGCAGAGGTAAAATTGGACGTTTATGTGTAGTACAAATAATATGGCAAATGTAGTTCTAGGCAGTGGATGTAACAATGGCTAAGTTCTAAGAGTGTCGACATCCATTAGCGAATGTGTAAAACCTAATGTGCTCGAAATATGAAAACAAAGAATTTATTTACTTAAATAATTAATACCAAATCTTGGATCCTAAACGTTTGTTGTTTACCTTTTGGCTCCGTAAACTGAGCTATTGCGATTGGAAAAAGCAATTTAGATAAATTGTTATATAGCATACATAACGATTCGAAGTTTTCGGTACTCTAGCTCTATATTAATATAATGTCTGAACTAAGTTTTTGTGCGGATGTCGGCAATAATACTAACATTTGAAAATGATTAATTTCAATGCATTTTTCTTACCGGGGTTAAAATGAAATTGCTCTTATTTTATATATTTCTCAGCATGAGATAGCTTTAAAAAAATGAGTATTTGAATTGTTCTTCGATAGATTTCTGAAATTCCGCAAAACAATTACTGTGTTCGGCTTTAGATCCACAAAACACCGGTCATTTTATTTAAATTTTAATCACTTAAACGAACCAACACCGATTATTTGAGTTTTTAATTTTGCAATTCATTTTTATTTGCTTTTTTCCGTTGACACGCGCTATTAATACGAATTAAAAGGTGCAAGCTTGGAGAAGTGCGTGCATACTTTCACTATTCACCGAGCAGTCGCGTTTCCTTGATGAGACTACCATATTTAGTAGCACCGCTGCCTCTATTATTAACAAACAAGCTATTTGCGATTTAGTGCTTTGTCAACTTTACAGCAGCAGGAGAACGCAATATACCACACCATTAAAAACTCGAACATCATTCCATTTATTAGTAGCAGCAACAACAATAGTCATTACTACAGTATCGACTTCAATAGTTTTGAATCAAATAGTGAACGCTAACAGCAGCAACAGCAATCTATATAAACTAACACAACACAATACAGTACATATGCATAGCATATTCACAGTGATACATTAATTTTATTCTAGCACTAAAGTATGGCATATACAGACTAATACACATCATGCGCAGCCTTCGGTAAGTACATTTAACTCGTTCCAAAAAAAGTTCTTACTCACTTATGAATAGTAATGAGAATCAGAGCAAGGCAAAATGCCGCAAATGTGTGCAGCATAACATTCATACGAGGAGCTACAAGTATAGTATATATACAAAAACAACGTGTACGCTAGCAGACGTTAAATAACAACCGACACTCATTCAAATAAAAAAATAGTGGCAAAATAGAGAGAAGAAAAATGTTTAATTGTATGTTGCATGTTATACTTATATTATACATTATATATTATAGTATAATAATACTATACGATATACATTATATATTATATAAATTATACTACGCGTTTTATATTATTCACTATAATAATACGTTACTGTGATTTTATGCGAGGTTTTTTTTTAACATTTTTTGATTAATGCCACTAAATATGGAAGTGCAACTAAATCGGTCATTATAAGCAAATATTCTGAACTAGTTTATGTTTGTTTCGGTTTCTACTAAACACAAATTTATTATAATAATATTAGATGAACAAAATTGTCTATCTTGGAAACGTGGCTGAATATATAGTATATAGTATACGAGAAAAAAGGTTAATTTATCATCAAAAAAAATTTATTCTAAAAACCAACGTTACATATAAAGCTAAATCTTTAACAGGAAGTAATCAGTTAGAACTGAAAAAAAAAATTCTTTTAAACTAAGTGGTAATTTGCTAATCAATTATATATTATATTATGTCCGACCTGTTTCAAACTACCTTTGAAAATGGCTCCCTATATTTCTATTAATCTGTGAAACAATAACGGTATTAACTGCTTACCACCATGTTGTGCGGCAAAACAGATAGCAAGTTTCGCAATAAAAATTATTAGTAACTGGGAGATAATGGCAGATTTATCGAATTTTCTGCCTAGAAAAGTTTTACAATTTTTGAAATAAGCTAAACTTACGATCATGGTAGTAAATTCATAATGAGACTTCAAGATTAAGATACTCTGTCCGGCGAATATAAATATAACAATAATATAATTCTCAGATTTCAATTTTTAAAATTTTTAATTAAAAAGGCTGTCTTTTTTTTTTTTTTTTTTTTTTTTTTTTTTTTTTTTTTTTTTTTTTTTTTTTTTTTTAAAA